>CAJQUW010016761.1:0-141832 GCA_907163375.1 Prostheceraeus crozeri | reverse complement strand
AAGTAGCGACTCACCATTTTAGTTAGATAATAGAATAGGGAACTAGAGAGAGAGAAAATGTGCGTCCGTCACTCGTGCGATTCAACGATGGAATGATTCTCACTGTGGAAGGTTCTCTATTTATAAAGGAATGCTTGATTCTCATTAGACAACAATCCTCATTGGAGAATAGCATCAAGTTGATTCCCACTCTCACCGATGCTTCATTCACCCGCTAGCGTCATCGTCTCCTTTCACCGTCTCGACTTAAAGCTCTATTGTATTCTTCCGTTGATAGGTGTGGCAAACACGGGTGGGCAAATGTGTGTCGTCGCGCCATTGATAATAATACTCCAACAGTAGGCGACCATGCTTGAATACGCGCCTTGGATATTTCAGCAAAGTCTCATCAATCAATTTCCTACTTTGAGCCACACTCATGAATACAATGTGGCAGACAAGCTCGTTGTGGAGGGTTGGTGTGGGCATACACCAATGGTTGAATGTAGGTCGTAAGCATATCATCATTCATCATGAGTTGGAAGCCTATCACTGAAGGCAGCTCGACATACGTCCTTAGAGTCACCTAAACAATGTCCTCCATGCTCTGGGAAACTACCTGCGCCATCGGCTAAATCGCTCCTCTCGTCGTCAAAAGAATGTACATAGCTCATGCACTCCAACTCTCTCAGTGCTGTAGGCGTATTTTATGCCACCCACCCCTACGCTCCTCTGGTGTTAACTTTCGTCTAGCAAAAAGTCGTCATGAAATTTCAACGACGGAGTAAAAGTTTGAGATGATACACTCCTGGCAAACTAACTCATGAAGTAGCTTTGCTGTGATACATTTCTATCTGTAAACATATGGTAATGTTAAAGTGAATCTAAAACTTTTCAGCTTATTAATTGTTCATCGTTGCATCAACGCTTTAACTCGTGAACAGTTATAATTTTATCTTAATTTACACTTAGTGATCTTATTTTTACAAACAGTTATACCTTTATTTCTAACATACACACTATTGAATCTTTATTTCTAACTTGTAAACTCTTGAAACTTTATTTTGATATACAAACAGCTAAAACTTTATTTCTAACGCATACACTATTGAAACGTTATTTCTAACTTGTAAACTCTTGAAACTTTATTTTGATATACAAACAGCTAAAACTTTATTTCTAACGTACACACTATTGAAACTTTATTTTTAACTTGTAAACTGGTGAAACTATATCTTTCATTTACAAATAGTAGAACGCTTAGTCTAACTTGCAAATCTTATAACATTTCATATGGACGATGATGGTAGATGAAATAGTGTTAAATAAAATTAAGATAGCTTACACTTCTGATACAGGGATAGCAATCGACTGCGATCCATGTGTAAAGAGCTTGTTAGACTACGGAAGAGAGAAGTGTGTTATGTTGCGTGTGGCGCGTGAGTGTCCTCCCATTTCATTCCATTCATCAATTCGTCTCATTGATAGAGACAGGTAGAACTCATGGTTCTCATAACGTATGCAATGGAAAGTTTTAGGTAACCTTCGACAGTTGGCTAAATGTCGCCCTGGCGCGAATGCATACTACGTTGAGACAGAGGCAATCACTTGCAAACATGACGCAGAGAGGTTTAACAAGATTGACCATTGCCGAATGTCCCTTGCGTATACATAGCTACGGGTTTCACCGCCGCCCTTTACAGGAACGCCCGTCGAAAGGAAGTATTACACCGAACTTCATTTGCAACGTTCAAGTTGACTGATAGCAGATTCAACTTAATGATAGTATTCGCCAGTCCGAAGACTGCCCAGGGCAAACCGCGAGGAGGTTCTGTCATGTCTTGCCCCATGGTGGCCCTTAAGAGAGCCATGGTTCGTTCTCGGGGTGTGAATTTGACTATTGGCTGGAATAATCAATGGGTATGACGGTTAGGTTGTGATAGACCCTATACCGCCGAGGTCGTACTGGTGCATCTGGCACCTTTCGGATGCGGGTGGTATTTGGAGTCCACACCTCATCCGTCCAAACGATCCTCTTGATCTTCCCCTTCTTCTCATCCTCCTCATCCCACTCGTCGAGGATGACGAACTCGGGAATGGCGTTGTCTTCATCGGTGAAGACGGGAATGTTGTCGGTAGATGTCGCTTCCATCGTGACTTCAAATTGAATGAGAAGCGCTACAATCTTCTGGCTTATATAGGGTTTTCAACAATGAATTGCTCAACAGCGAATCAGAATGCTTCAGGGATAGCAATCGACTGCATAATGTTCAAGTTGACTGATAGCAGATTCAACTTAATGATAGTATTCGCCAGTCCGAAGACTGCCCAGGGCAAACCGCGAGGAGGTTCTATCATGTCTTGCCCCATGGTGCCCTTAAGAGAGCCGATGGTTCATTCTCGGGATGATTGAAAAATATGGGGCTCAAGCTTGCCGCTTCGCCTCCGCTCGTTGACGGAAGCAGGTGGGCGCTTCTCTTTGATATCTGTAAAGAAAGAAGTTGTTAGTTATCATCTTGAACTCTAAGTTACTTGTTTTAACTTACAGATCTTCTCCGGACGTGGTTCGAACAGGAATCCTGTGATTGCCTCCTTATGGTCGAATGTAAAATGAAGGCATTCGATACCTTTTTTAGCCCTGCTGTAACACATTTCGTCTCTGCCACGTTCACAGAGGAGCGGTCTTGCGGGCATACGTCCTTTCTTATCCAGGGGAATGTGGAGGCGACTTGATCGTCGAGTACTGCTACTCATCACTTGTTGGTGCAGCTCCTGATTAGTCGCCACCACCTTCCCCAACTGCTTTCGCAGCCCTTCCAACTCCTCCCTCATCTTTCTCAACTCCTTCTCTTGACTCTCTCTCTCGATCAGGAGCTGTTCTTCTCTAGCCTTACTAGCGAGGTGCGAGAACCTCTCGCGATCGAGCTCTCCTTCTTTCTCAAAAAGACTAGCTTGAGTCTTCTTGAGCTCCTGAGTGACTCGCGAGAGGTTCTCGGAACTCGCTTTATAGAAGAAACAGTCCCTCTTCCACACCTCCAACTCATTCTTCAACTTGTCATAGTTATCGACCAGTGGTGGGCGCATAATGAAGTTGCGACATTGAGCCGCAATCCCACCACTGCTCGATAACTTAGCCGGCTGCACCTCGCTATCGAGGTCAACTTCCCTCACCGCCTCTACCTCGCTATCGAGGTAGACACTCTCGACTAGGTCAGCCTTCGTCGAGCCTTTTTCCTCCTCCTCCTCTTCCTCACTGTCGCTGCTACTAGTAGCCGACTCATCGCTAGAGGAGGAGGAGGATTTACTCGACTTCGGAGAAGACTCAATCGGGGTGGGTGAGAGAGCCTTTGCTGGCACGCTAGATGAAAGGAAACCTCTGCTGACGCGATAGACTCGACAGCACACTGAGTCTCCAGAATCGGGGTGGGTGAGAGAGCCTTTGCTGGTGCACTAGATGAGGGAGGCTTTGGTGACGCGATAGCCTCGACAGCGCACTGAGTCTCCAGAGCTTTCAACTCTGAGCTGAAGAGACTTTGCTTCGCCTCCTCAGTCAGCTCTGGTTGACTGCAGCTGCTATGCTTCGCATGCCACTCCGGTAACGTCTCGACAAGGCGAGATGCATTATGGCTGCTGCAAAAGTATCGAATGCCCCCTACCATTCGCTTATTTACACAAGAGTGTTTCTTGAAGGCGTCACTACGAAAAATCTTTGCACAAACGCAGAGCTTGAAAGCCGTCTTGGCATTATTGTAGTTAACCATTTTCTGAAGTGAAAAGGGGGAAACAATGATTATAATTCCGTAAACGTTTGATAGCAAACGATTGATTCCTAGTTTATAAAAACGGAAAAGAATGATTTTACACTTAGTGAGATGATAGATTTGAGTGTAGTGAGTGGCACTAGATCCCGTCGACAGCCCGAAGGCCTTGTACTGATCACTAGGGAAGTGAGAGATCTTCCCCGATACCCGCTATTTACAGCTTAAGACATCATTGTCACTGCCCCGAAGTGGTAACAGTAACGCCGAGTCAAAGGTAGTGAACATTAGCTGGGATCTAACCCCTTAAAGCTGCCTTAGACTTAGTTAAATTTGAAATCTGATAGTAGATTTGAACTCAGCATACTTGAAAACCCCAGAAAACCTCCAAAACTAGTGAATTTAAATTTTTCAACTTTTTAGCACTGCTTATGAAATTTTATAAGTAGTCTGTCACTTAGGCCAGGTCAATAGCGACCGAACCTTTTTTGAATCAAGTCGAACGGACTTGTAGAAGCAAAGTTACAAGCCTTTAAAGTTTTGGAGTCTTTTATGGCCTGGAGACGAAGGCCATCTCCTGGCTAACCTCTAAGTCTGACGCCTTAGCTGATATCAGCAATGAAATTTTCTAAGTCGGTTTCTTACAGAAACTCGGGATTTGGAATGTCCGAAGCTATCATCGCAGCTCAGAGAGACGACTTACCGTTGACAATCGCTCTCGTCTTAATGACAAGTCTCTGTCGGTTCCCAGCTTATATAGTGTGTGGAGATCAGCTGATGACGTAACACCCATCATCCAAACACTAAAAAACCCGTCTATCGCCGGTTCTAGTGCTCCGATTGAGCTGGAAATACACCATTTCCATGTAGAATTTGACGCTGAATCCGAATCTGGCCTCCGTTTTCCCATCCGATGCTTCGTTTTGGCTCTACAATAGGCAGCCATCGCAAAAATTCTAACTCTGTCGTTTTTCCGAAAAATGTTGAAAATTTTTCTCTCCGATTGACTTGAAACTCTCCGATTGACATGAAACTCACCATACAGATAAAGAATTTGACGCTGATTCCAAATCTGGCCTGCGTTTTCCCATCCGATGCTTCGTTTTGAAGCTACAGCCCAAAACGTCCCAAATTCTAACTCTGTCGTTTTTCGCCAATGTTCCAAAGTCTTAAATGGCGTCTCACATCTAAACGAAGACAGATAGGAACAAGCCGATTCTTTCACTGAATTTGTCTCACTCTTAGCTTTCAAACGAGCTATCGCACGACAAAATCCGTCCACTGGAAGCCAAAATCGAAGCAAGCTGTCCAGAGGGGGGGGAGGTCAGTGAAATTTGATGAAAAATGTTTTGGTGACGGTCCCAGGTCGAAATTCCACACTTTGGAAAATTTTCAAAATTTTACCCATACAAAGTCACTCTGACACTTAGGATTTTTTCAGGTAAGCGAGCTCCGACCTAAAATCTTGTAACCGCTCTAACTTTTGAACGAAGACAGATAGGAACAAGCCGATTCTTTCACTGAATTTGTCTCACTCAGCTTTCAAACGAGCTATCGCACGACAAAATCCGTCCACTGGAAGCCAAAATCGAATGAAGCTGTCCAGAGGGGGGGGGGAGGTCAGTGAAATTTGATGAAAAATGTTTTGGTGACGGTCCCAGGTCGAAATTCCACACTTTAGAAAATTTTCAAAATTTTACCCATACAAAGTCACTCTGACACTTAGGATTTTTTCAGGTAAGCGAGCTCCGACCTAAAATCTTGTAACCGCTCTAACTTTTGAACGAAGAAAGATAGGAACAAGCCGATTCTTTCACTGAATTTGTCTCACTCTTAGCTTTCAAACGAGCTATCGCACGACAAAATCCGTCCACTGGAAGCCAAAATCGAAGCAAGCTGTCCAGAGGGGGGGGAGGTCAGTGAAATTTGATGAAAAATGTTTTGGTGACGGTCCCAGGTCGAAATTCCACACTTTGGAAAATTTTCAAAATTTTACCCATACAAAGTCACTCTGACACTTAGGATTTTTTCAGGTAAGCGAGCTCCGACCTAAAATCTTGTAACCGCTCTAACTTTTGAACGAAGACAGATAGGAACAAGCCGATTCTTTCACTGAATTTGTCTCACTCTTAGCTTTCAAACGAGCTATCGCACGACAAAATCCGTCCACTGGAAGCCAAAATCGAAGCAAGCTGTCCAGAGGGGGGGGGAGGTCAGTGAAATTTGATGAAAAATGTTTTGGTGACGGTCCCAGGTCGAAATTCCACACTTTGGAAAATTTTCAAAATTTTACCCATACAAAGTCACTCTGACACTTAGGATTTTTTCAGGTAAGCGAGCTCCGACCTAAAATCTTGTAACCGCTCTAACTTTTGAACGAAGACAGATAGGAACAAGCCGATTCTTTCACTGAATTTGTCTCACTCTTAGCTTTCAAACGAGCTATCGCACGACAAAATCCGTCCACTGGAAGCCAAAATCGAAGCAAGCTGTCCAGAGGGGGGGGAGGTCAGTGAAATTTGATGAAAAATGTTTTGGTGACGGTCCCAGGTCGAAATTCCACACTTTGGAAAATTTTCAAAATTTTACCCATACAAAGTCACTCTGACACTTAGGATTTTTTCAGGTAAGCGAGCTCCGACCTAAAATCTTGTAACCGCTCTAACTTTTGAACGAAGACAGATAGGAACAAGCCGATTCTTTCACTGAATTTGTCTCACTCTTAGCTTTCAAACGAGCTATCGCACGACAAAATCCGTCCACTGGAAGCCAAAATCGAAGCAAGCTGTCCAGAGGGGGGGGGAGGTCAGTGAAATTTGATGAAAAATGTTTTGGTGACGGTCCCAGGTCGAAATTCCACACTTTGGAAAATTTTCAAAATTTTACCCATACAAAGTCACTCTGACACTTAGGATTTTTTCAGGTAAGCGAGCTCCGACCTAAAATCTTGTAACCGCTCTAACTTTTGAACGAAGACAGATAGGAACAAGCCGATTCTTTCACTGAATTTGTCTCACTCTTAGCTTTCAAACGAGCTATCGCACGACAAAATCCGTCCACTGGAAGCCAAAATCGAAGCAAGCTGTCCAGAGGGGGGGGAGGTCAGTGAAATTTGATGAAAAATGTTTTGGTGACGGTCCCAGGTCGAAATTCCACACTTTGGAAAATTTTCAAAATTTTACCCATACAAAGTCACTCTGACACTTAGGATTTTTTCAGGTAAGCGAGCTCCGACCTAAAATCTTGTAACCGCTCTAACTTTTGAACGAAGACAGATAGGAACAAGCCGATTCTTTCACTGAATTTGTCTCACTCTTAGCTTTCAAACGAGCTATCGCACGACAAAATCCGTCCACTGGAAGCCAAAATCGAAGCAAGCTGTCCAGAGGGGGGGGAGGTCAGTGAAATTTGATGAAAAATGTTTTGGTGACGGTCCCAGGTCGAAATTCCACACTTTGGAAAATTTTCAAAATTTTACCCATACAAAGTCACTCTGACACTTAGGATTTTTTCAGGTAAGCGAGCTCCGACCTAAAATCTTGTAACCGCTCTAACTTTTGAACGAAGACAGATAGGAACAAGCCGATTCTTTCACTGAATTTGTCTCACTCTTAGCTTTCAAACGAGCTATCGCACGACAAAATCCGTCCACTGGAAGCCAAAATCGAATGAAGCTGTCCAGAGGGGGGGGGGGAGGTCAGTGAAATTTGATGAAAAATGTTTTGGTGACGGTCCCAGGTCGAAATTCCACACTTTGGAAAATTTTCAAAATTTTACCCATACAAAGTCACTCTTAAACTTAGGATTTTTTCAGGTAAGCGAGCTCCGACCTAAAATATTGTAACCGCTCTAACTTTTGAACGAAGACAGATAGGAACAAGCCGATTCTTTCACTGAATTTGTCTCACTCTTAGCTTTCAAACGAGCTATCGCACGACAAAATCCGTCCACTGGAAGCCAAAATCGAAGCAAGCTGTCCAGAGGGGGGGGAGGTCAGTGAAATTTGATGAAAAATGTTTTGGTGACGGTCCCAGGTCGAAATTCCACACTTTGGAAAATTTTCAAAATTTTACCCATACAAAGTCACTCTGACACTTAGGATTTTTTCAGGTAAGCGAGCTCCGACCTAAAATCTTGTAACCGCTCTAACTTTTGAACGAAGACAGATAGGAACAAGCCGATTCTTTCACTGAATTTGTCTCACTCTTAGCTTTCAAACGAGCTATCGCACGACAAAATCCGTCCACTGGAAGCCAAAATCGAAGCAAGCTGTCCAGAGGGGGGGGGAGGTCAGTGAAATTTGATGAAAAATGTTTTGGTGACGGTCCCAGGTCGAAATTCCACACTTTGGAAAATTTTCAAAATTTTACCCATACAAAGTCACTCTGACACTTAGGATTTTTTCAGGTAAGCGAGCTCCGACCTAAAATCTTGTAACCGCTCTAACTTTTGAACGAAGACAGATAGGAACAAGCCGATTCTTTCACTGAATTTGTCTCACTCTTAGCTTTCAAACGAGCTATCGCACGACAAAATCCGTCCACTGGAAGCCAAAATCGAAGCAAGCTGTCCAGAGGGGGGGGAGGTCAGTGAAATTTGATGAAAAATGTTTTGGTGACGGTCCCAGGTCGAAATTCCACACTTTGGAAAATTTTCAAAATTTTACCCATACAAAGTCACTCTGACACTTAGGATTTTTTCAGGTAAGCGAGCTCCGACCTAAAATCTTGTAACCGCTCTAACTTTTGAACGAAGACAGATAGGAACAAGCCGATTCTTTCACTGAATTTGTCTCACTCTTAGCTTTCAAACGAGCTATCGCACGACAAAATCCGTCCACTGGAAGCCAAAATCGAATGAAGCTGTCCAGAGGGGGGGGGGAGGTCAGTGAAATTTGATGAAAAATGTTTTGGTGACGGTCCCAGGTCGAAATTCCACACTTTGGAAAATTTTCAAAATTTTACCCATACAAAGTCACTCTTAAACTTAGGATTTTTTCAGGTAAGCGAGCTCCGACCTAAAATATTGTAACCGCTCTAACTTTTGAACGAAGACAGATAGGAACAAGCCGATTCTTTCACTGAATTTGTCTCACTCTTAGCTTTCAAACGAGCTATCGCACGACAAAATCCGTCCACTGGAAGCCAAAATCGAAGCAAGCTGTCCAGAGGGGGGGGGGAGGTCAGTGAAATTTGATGAAAAATGTTTTGGTGACGGTCCCAGGTCGAAATTCTACACTTTGGAAAATTTTCAAAATTTTACCCATACAAAGTCACTCTGACACTTAGGATTTTTTCAGGTAAGCGAGCTCCGACCTAAAATCTTGTAACCGCTCTAACTTTTGAACGAAGACAGATAGGAACAAGCCGATTCTTTCACTGAATTTGTCTCACTCTTAGCTTTCAAACGAGCTATCACACGACAAAATCCGTCCACTGGAAGCCAAAATCGAAGCAAGCTGTCCAGAGGGGGGGGGGAGGTCAGTGAAATTTGATGAAAAATGTTTTGGTGACGGTCCCAGGTCGAAATTCCACACTTTGGAAAATTTTCAAAATTTTACCCATACAAAGTCACTCTGACACTTAGGATTTTTTCAGGTAAGCGAGCTCCGACCTAAAATCTTGTAACCGCTCTAACTTTTGAACGAAGACAGATAGGAACAAGCCGATTCTTTCACTGAATTTGTCTCACTCTTAGCTTTTAAACGAGCTATCGCACGACAAAATCCGTCCACTGGAAGCCAAAATCGAAGCAAGCTGTCCAGAGGGGGGGGGAGGTCAGTGAAATTTGATGAAAAATGTTTTGGTGACGGTCCCAGGTCGAAATTCCACACTTTGGAAAATTTTCAAAATTTTACCCATACAAAGTCACTCTTAAACTTAGGATTTTTTCAGGTAAGCGAGCTCCGACCTAAAATCTTGTAACCGCTCTAACTTTTGAACGAAGACAGATAGGAACAAGCCGATTCTTTCACTGAATTTGTCTCACTCTTAGCTTTCAAACGAGCTATCGCACGACAAAATCCGTCCACTGGAAGCCAAAATCGAAGCAAGCTGTCCAGAGGGGGGGGGAGGTCAGTGAAATTTGATGAAAAATGTTTTGGTGACGGTCCCAGGTCGAAATTCCACACTTTGGAAAATTTTCAAAATTTTACCCATACAAAGTCACTCTGACACTTAGGATTTTTTCAGGTAAGCGAGCTCCGACCTAAAATCTTGTAACCGCTCTAACTTTTGAACGAAGACAGATAGGAACAAGCCGATTCTTTCACTGAATTTGTCTCACTCTTAGCTTTCAAACGAGCTATCGCACGACAAAATCCGTCCACTGGAAGCCAAAATCGAAGCAAGCTGTCCAGAGGGGGGGAGGTCAGTGAAATTTGATGAAAAATGTTTTGGTGACGGTCCCAGGTCGAAATTCCACACTTTGGAAAATTTTCAAAATTTTACCCATACAAAGTCACTCTGACACTTAGGATTTTTTCAGGTAAGCGAGCTCCGACCTAAAATCTTGTAACCGCTCTAACTTTTGAACGAAGACAGATAGGAACAAGCCGATTCTTTCACTGAATTTGTCTCACTCTTAGCTTTCAAACGAGCTATCGCACGACAAAATCCGTCCACTGGAAGCCAAAATCGAATGAAGCTGTCCAGAGGGGGGGGGGAGGTCAGTGAAATTTGATGAAAAATGTTTTGGTGACGGTCCCAGGTCGAAATTCCACACTTTGGAAAATTTTCAAAATTTTACCCATACAAAGTCACTCTTAAACTTAGGATTTTTTCAGGTAAGCGAGCTCCGACCTAAAATATTGTAACCGCTCTAACTTTTGAACGAAGACAGATAGGAACAAGCCGATTCTTTCACTGAATTTGTCTCACTCTTAGCTTTCAAACGAGCTATCGCACGACAAAATCCGTCCACTGGAAGCCAAAATCGAAGCAAGCTGTCCAGAGGGGGGGGGGAGGTCAGTGAAATTTGATGAAAAATGTTTTGGTGACGGTCCCAGGTCGAAATTCTACACTTTGGAAAATTTTCAAAATTTTACCCATACAAAGTCACTCTGACACTTAGGATTTTTTCAGGTAAGCGAGCTCCGACCTAAAATCTTGTAACCGCTCTAACTTTTGAACGAAGACAGATAGGAACAAGCCGATTCTTTCACTGAATTTGTCTCACTCTTAGCTTTCAAACGAGCTATCACACGACAAAATCCGTCCACTGGAAGCCAAAATCGAAGCAAGCTGTCCAGAGGGGGGGGGGGGAGGTCAGTGAAATTTGATGAAAAATGTTTTGGTGACGGTCCCAGGTCGAAATTCCACACTTTGGAAAATTTTCAAAATTTTACCCATACAAAGTCACTCTGACACTTAGGATTTTTTCAGGTAAGCGAGCTCCGACCTAAAATCTTGTAACCGCTCTAACTTTTGAACGAAGACAGATAGGAACAAGCCGATTCTTTCACTGAATTTGTCTCACTCTTAGCTTTTAAACGAGCTATCGCACGACAAAATCCGTCCACTGGAAGCCAAAATCGAAGCAAGCTGTCCAGAGGGGGGGGGGAGGTCAGTGAAATTTGATGAAAAATGTTTTGGTGACGGTCCCAGGTCGAAATTCCACACTTTGGAAAATTTTCAAAATTTTACCCATACAAAGTCACTCTTAAACTTAGGATTTTTTCAGGTAAGCGAGCTCCGACCTAAAATCTTGTAACCGCTCTAACTTTTTTTCTGAACGAAGACAGATAGGAACAAGCCGATTCTTTCACTGAATTTGTCTCACTCTTAGCTTTCAAACGAGCTATCGCACGACAAAATCCGTCCACTGGAAGCCAAAATCGAAGCAAGCTGTCCAGAGGGGGGGGAGGTCAGTGAAATTTGATGAAAAATGTTTTGGTGACGGTCCCAGGTCGAAATTCCACACTTTGGAAAATTTTCAAAATTTTACCCATACAAAGTCACTCTGACACTTAGGATTTTTTCAGGTAAGCGAGCTCCGACCTAAAATCTTGTAACCGCTCTAACTTTTGAACGAAGACAGATAGGAACAAGCCGATTCTTTCACTGAATTTGTCTCACTCTTAGCTTTCAAACGAGCTATCGCACGACAAAATCCGTCCACTGGAAGCCAAAATCGAAGCAAGCTGTCCAGAGGGGGGGGAGGTCAGTGAAATTTGATGAAAAATGTTTTGGTGACGGTCCCAGGTCGAAATTCCACACTTTGGAAAATTTTCAAAATTTTACCCATACAAAGTCACTCTGACACTTAGGATTTTTTCAGGTAAGCGAGCTCCGACCTAAAATCTTGTAAGCGCTCTAACTTTTGAACGAAGACAGATAGGAACAAGCCGATTCTTTCACTGAATTTGTCTCACTCTTAGCTTTCAAACGAGCTATCGCACGACAAAATCCGTCCACTGGAAGCCAAAATCGAATGAAGCTGTCCAGAGGGGGGGGGAGGTCAGTGAAATTTGATGAAAAATGTTTTGGTGACGGTCCCAGGTCGAAATTCCACACTTTGGAAAATTTTCAAAATTTTACCCATACAAAGTCACTCTTAAACTTAGGATTTTTTCAGGTAAGCGAGCTCCGACCTAAAATATTGTAACCGCTCTAACTTTTGAACGAAGACAGATAGGAACAAGCCGATTCTTTCACTGAATTTGTCTCACTCTTAGCTTTCAAACGAGCTATCGCACGACAAAATCCGTCCACTGGAAGCCAAAATCGAATGAAGCTGTCCAGAGGGGGGGGGGAGGTCAGTGAAATTTGATGAAAAATGTTTTGGTGACGGTCCCAGGTCGAAATTCTACACTTTGGAAAATTTTCAAAATTTTACCCATACAAAGTCACTCTGACACTTAGGATTTTTTCAGGTAAGCGAGCTCCGACCTAAAATCTTGTAACCGCTCTAACTTTTGAACGAAGACAGATAGGAACAAGCCGATTCTTTCACTGAATTTGTCTCACTCTTAGCTTTCAAACGAGCTATCACACGACAAAATCCGTCCACTGGAAGCCAAAATCGAAGCAAGCTGTCCAGAGGGGGGGGAGGTCAGTGAAATTTGATGAAAAATGTTTTGGTGACGGTCCCAGGTCGAAATTCCACACTTTGGAAAATTTTCAAAATTTTACCCATACAAAGTCACTCTGACACTTAGGATTTTTTCAGGTAAGCGAGCTCCGACCTAAAATCTTGTAACCGCTCTAACTTTTGAACGAAGACAGATAGGAACAAGCCGATTCTTTCACTGAATTTGTCTCACTCTTAGCTTTTAAACGAGCTATCGCACGACAAAATCCGTCCACTGGAAGCCAAAATCGAAGCAAGCTGTCCAGAGGGGGGGGGAGGTCAGTGAAATTTGATGAAAAATGTTTTGGTGACGGTCCCAGGTCGAAATTCCACACTTTGGAAAATTTTCAAAATTTTACCCATACAAAGTCACTCTTAAACTTAGGATTTTTTCAGGTAAGCGAGCTCCGACCTAAAATCTTGTAACCGCTCTAACTTTTTTTCTGAACGAAGACAGATAGGAACAAGCCGATTCTTTCACTGAATTTGTCTCACTCTTAGCTTTCAAACGAGCTATCGCACGACAAAATCCGTCCACTGGAAGCCAAAATCGAAGCAAGCTGTCCAGAGGGGGGGGGAGGTCAGTGAAATTTGATGAAAAATGTTTTGGTGACGGTCCCAGGTCGAAATTCCACACTTTGGAAAATTTTCAAAATTTTACCCATACAAAGTCACTCTGACACTTAGGATTTTTTCAGGTAAGCGAGCTCCGACCTAAAATCTTGTAACCGCTCTAACTTTTGAACGAAGACAGATAGGAACAAGCCGATTCTTTCACTGAATTTGTCTCACTCTTAGCTTTCAAACGAGCTATCGCACGACAAAATCCGTCCACTGGAAGCCAAAATCGAAGCAAGCTGTCCAGAGGGGGGGGGAGGTCAGTGAAATTTGATGAAAAATGTTTTGGTGACGGTCCCAGGTCGAAATTCCACACTTTGGAAAATTTTCAAAATTTTACCCATACAAAGTCACTCTGACACTTAGGATTTTTTCAGGTAAGCGAGCTCCGACCTAAAATCTTGTAACCGCTCTAACTTTTGAACGAAGACAGATAGGAACAAGCCGATTCTTTCACTGAATTTGTCTCACTCTTAGCTTTCAAACGAGCTATCGCACGACAAAATCCGTCCACTGGAAGCCAAAATCGAAGCAAGCTGTCCAGAGGGGGGGGGAGGTCAGTGAAATTTGATGAAAAATGTTTTGGTGACGGTCCCAGGTCGAAATTCCACACTTTGGAAAATTTTCAAAATTTTACCCATACAAAGTCACTCTGACACTTAGGATTTTTTCAGGTAAGCGAGCTCCGACCTAAAATCTTGTAACCGCTCTAACTTTTGAACGAAGACAGATAGGAACAAGCCGATTCTTTCACTGAATTTGTCTCACTCTTAGCTTTCAAACGAGCTATCGCACGACAAAATCCGTCCACTGGAAGCCAAAATCGAATGAAGCTGTCCAGAGGGGGGGGGGACGTCAGCGAAAATTTTTTCTCTCCGATTGACTTGAAACTCACCATTGCGATGCAGAATTTCACGCTGAATCCGAATCTGACCTCCGTTTTCCCATCCGATGCTTCGTTTTGACGCTACACACCAAAACGTCCCAAATTCTAACTCTGTCGTTTCTCGAAAAATGTTGAAAATTTTTTCTCACCGATTGCCTTGAAACTCACCCTACCGATGCAGAATTTCACGCTGAATACGAATCCGACCTCCGTTTTCTCATCCGACCACTCCTTCCACTCGAAACAACCCATTTTACCACCCAACATTCAGCAGATTGCACCAAAAACATCACACACTATAGCCTCAAGACTAATCCTGGCGGTCGCCCAAGTCCACCACGACCGACACTCTATCGTTCCAGAGGGGTGGGGGACGTCAGCGAACAGTTTGTGAACGTGGACCCGCCTGGCCGGCACACCACGACAGACTACATCCTCTGTCGTTCCAGAGGGGGGGGGGACTCAGACCCGAAGCACCACGGCGGCCGACCACGACACTCTGCCGTTCCAGAGGGGGGGGGAGTCAGCGAACAGTTTGTGAACGTGTACCCGCCTGGCCGGCAGACCACGACAGACTACATCCTCTGTCGTTCCAGAGGGGGGGGGAGTCAGCGATGGCGGCCATCTTGCGCTATCTGGTGTTCGCCGTTTTCTTACTACTGTTGTTCGGTCTGAAATCTAATGTTCCATATAAATGCATGTTCCATGTACTTCCAATTGGCCACTTATCCAACGCCACACTTGTGTGTTTTCACAAATTCAAAACAAAATACATTAAATGTAGATAGCTCTTATAATAACGAGTCAGAACATCATCATTGCCGTGGTATCCAAGGTCACTGTGGAGGTCAAATGCAAGGTCAAAAGGTCAAAAAGATTATTTTTCACCATCATTTCTTGCTCTATCTTAGAAACCATTTTAAATTTTGAATTCAAAACGTCGATATCGAAATAGAATCTACAGTATAAGGGAATTATCATTTTCTGTTCAAATTGATACGAGAACACATTCTGTTATGAACATGAATCGTTTGAATATTAAGGACACCTGAAAACATTCAAGCGAAAATAGTGCAAAATTCGACGAATCTGTGGTACATTCAACTTTTTGAAATCTCATGGTGACGAAACTATTCAGCCGATGTTATTCAAATATCATGGAAAGCTGTGGAATACTTAGAAAAATAGGACATCTACAATATAGAGTTCAGAAATCGAAGAAACGAAGATCTACCTTCGTTGAGGTGCTAGTAAACGTTCATCTAGTAACTGTTAAAATTCTCAACAATTAATAAAGTCAACAATTGTTTTTTAAACTGATGTGTATAGATCACAAGAAATAACGACTTAATTTCTGTATTGCTGAAAGTATTCTATTGTTTTAATTAACATTGTGAGTGTGTGAGAGAATCTAATAATGTGCTGAGGCATTTAACTTTCCTTAATGAATATAATACAAAGACTTTTGTTTCCTCAGTGTTGAGATCTCTTCTCAATTATTTCCAAAGTATGGCAAATAATTTCTGAACTGTGAGTTAACTAAGGCCCTTTTCGAGTTGCCAAATCGATGTGACTTTGGCAACTCGAAAAGGTGATTATTTGCAAAAATGTGTGCTTTTTACATGAACTTTGTCAAGGTCTCAGCGGAATTTTTAGTCGGTCAGAGCCCGCTTATTTTGGGAAAACCGGCAATTCTAAGTTTGTAAACAAATTAGGAAATCGCACTCGCATGTAAGTTGTGATTAAGTTTCAACCAATATATTTAGGAAAAACATAATTCTAATATTCTGTTGTTTTACTGCATGTCGTTGCATCGATACTGTTTGAAATAACGCAATGCACGTGCTGGCTGTAGAATATTTCATGCTACAGAGTAAAAACTCTAGTGTTCTCTTAACTTTCTATCTCTAGTTTAGTTATTTTCATACAACCATGTTCAATTATCGGTTGGCTGGTTAATAAATCCTTTAAATCCTTCATTGGATCTTTCTCAATTTCCAGTTGCAACCAAATTTTTCTCATAAATCGTTTAGAGCAAAAGCCTATCTAACCAACCAAAATAATTTTGAGATTCAATTCTACATAACTTTTTCGAGTTTTCTCGCTTCTAGCAGAAGGAATTCATGTTTAAAGTATTTCATTTGATGGACAAATAGAAGAGGCTAAACATGAAACCCTTCTGAAAACCCTTCTGAATTTAGACATGAATTCCTTCTGCTAGAAGCGAGAAAACTCGAGAAAGTTATGTAGAATTGAATCTCAAAATTATTTTGGTTGGTTAGATAGGCTTTTGCTCTAAACGATTTATGAGAAAAATTTGGTTGCAACTGGAAATTGAGAAAGATCCAATGAAGGATTTAAAGGATTTATTAACCAGCCAACCGATAATTGAACATGGTTGTATGAAAATAACTAAACTAGAGATAGAAAGTTAAGAGAACACCAGAGTTTTTACTCTGTAGCATGAAATATTCTACAGCCAGCACGTGCATTGCGTTATTTCAAACAGTATCGATGCAACGACATGCAGTAAAACAACAGAATATTAGAATTATGTTTTTCCTAAATATATTGGTTGAAACTTAATCACAACTTACATGCGAGTGCGATTTCCTAATTTGTTTACAAACTTAGAATTGCCGGTTTTCCCAAAATAAGCGGGCTCTGACCGACTAAAAATTCCGCTGAGACCTTGACAAAGTTCATGTAAAAAGCACACATTTTTGCAAATAATCACCTTTTCGAGTTGCCAAAGTCACATCGATTTGGCAACTCGAAAAGGGCCTAAGATAGAAGAGCACGTTTGACCTCGAGCGAGTTCTCGCTTAGGCCCTTTTCGAGTTGCCAAATCGATGTGACCTTGGCAGCTCGAAAAAGTGATTATTTGCAAACACGAAGTCGATTTTAACATCGACTTCGTCAAGGTCTCTTCAAGAATTTTAGTCGGTCAGAGCTCGCTTATTTTGGGAAAACCTGCAATTCTAAGTTTTAAAACAAATTAAGAAATTGTAATCGCGTGTAATTTGTGATTTAGTTTCATCCAAAATATTTAGATGTAACATAATTTCTAAATTCTGTTGTTTTACTGCGTGGCGTTGCATCGATGCAGTTTGAAATAATGCAGTGCACGTGCTCTATGTAGAATATTCCATGTTACTTTGTAAAATCTCTATTCTTCTCTTAACTTTCTAACTCTAGCTTAGTTATTTTCATACAATCTTGCTCCATCATCGGTTCATAATTCAATAAATGAAGCTTGATTTCATGATTTATCACAAGTTTGTTTAAAACGGTGTCGCTCGCATTCAATGATGTTCTTTTTCATAGTATATGCACTGCACCGCTTCTACATGCTGTGCGTTTGCCATAATTAGATTGTTTTGGTTAACCTTTACGTCTACGTAATGCAAATGTATTTTTCTATGTCCATATGTTACTTTTGTTTGCAAAAATGACATTTGCGCTCTGGTTAAAGAATCTCATAACGTTGAAACCATAGATTAGGTTCAGTGGAAGATATATTTTTTATTCCTGCCGATCCAGAGTAAATTTAGAACATCAAGAACAATGACACTGAAGCTCTATGTGATCTTTATAGTATTGAAAACAATCTCTGATCAATATGACCTGACAAGGGTAAAACAATCTCAAGTTGAGAACAAAAGAGAAAGCATTCATTATCCTGAGATAAACAACTCGGTCACGAATTATTCACTTGCTATTGAAAAACAATATAATTGTTATAGCGTAAAACCGTTTTACCAGCACAACTAAATTGGAGAAGTCTCAGGTAGATTCACAACAAAGTAGAGTTGAAAATCTACAGAAGTAGATAACCGAGTTAAGTTAAACGAATAAATTGTCCTAATTGTGCAGTCCGGCTACTTTTTTGGTATAATTTGAACGTGGGAACATTGAAATCCTAGTCATCAAAACATAAAATAGGTCATCAATCTTCATTCATTGATTAGGCTAATCCATCCCAAAGGGGCAGAATAATTCTTAAGCAATAATAATGAATATTGGAAGCAATAAAGTTTCTCCAAGATTTCAAACAAATTATTAATTACATCAATATAATAATGAACGAAGAATGATGGTGCATGAATGAACAGTGAATGAATCAAAACTAAATGATAAAGAATTATTCCAAGTGTCACTCATTTCCGAGTGACACATACTCACATCCAACACCACTATGCAATATGAAGCAAAAATGCTTATTCAAGAGCCTCAATTTACCCGTCACTTTATCAGAGTAGTTGATCAAAATTCTGCACGAGACCCTGAATCCTAAACAACTGCAATCAAGTGAAGTATTGAAAATATAAAAAGACGATCAGATAAACATGCACTCAAAAATTGTAGTTTCAGAAAAGACATACTAACCGCATGAATGTTTCTCAAACGGGTCAGGAAAGTGACTATAAGCTAGGTTATCAAAGCGAAGCATAGTGCGATCAGTAAAGGCCCATTAATGCTTCCTGCGTTTTTTAACGCAGACATAGACATCTAACTTTTGTAATAAAAACGTTAAGCTCGTCGCTAAATAACGTAGACCTCTGCGTTGATAACGGTGAGCTATCCGTCTCATCGATTTGGTAACCATAGTGATCTAGCAACCGACGTTAAACGCAGGATAGTTGAATTCATTCCAACTTTTACTTGAACGCAGGATGGAAGTGTTGATGGAACCCAGCTCCGAAACTGTCCGACAAGAGGCGAAATTTGAAGAGAGGCTGATAGAAGAAGTTATATCTTATGAGCATCTTTGGAAAGTAGCTTCAACAAAGTATAAAGACCTTCAAAGATGTGAAAATTCTTGGAGTGAAATAAGTATGACATTAAATGAAGATCAAGCAAAATGCAAGTCAAAGTGGAGATATCTGCGTGATACATATACTCGTAAGAAGAAGGAATATTCGAAAAAATCGGGAAGTGGAAGAGAAAATGAAAAGAAATGGGAGTTCTTCGATGTTCTGTCATTTCTCTCTAACAGCTGTAAGGTGACTAAATCTGCATCGAACGTGCCTGATAAAGAAAATACACAAGCAGAGAATGATACCACTGACACAACTCAAGATTGCAGTTCGGGTAGTTCGAGAAAAAGAAATTCTGATAGATTCGAAACTCTGCTGATCGATGCGTTGGGCACCTGGAAGAAGTGCATATCGGAGCAGAATAACACTTTAACAGAGGATGAAGCCTTAGGTCGATCCGATTCTTTTGTACAAAATTTGTTGTTCTTTATCATGATACATACAAGGGATTTTTAGATATAAAATTAGAAAGTGCATAATTATCGCTTCAGTCGTAGGTAATATTTGATAATCAATAATATGTAATGATCAATAACTTTATAAGAATTAATTGAAATGCACGATAATAATATAAATAGTATAATAATAAAATAAAAAACAATAATATAACCTAATATAAAAACAATAGTGATCAAATATAATTATATTATAATTATATATCTACATCGAAATGTTGTACAGTATGATTGTAACATAGTAGATAAACTATTATATTCATTTTAATCTACAAGTAGGTTATAAATCTACAGAAAAGATGTATTAATATATAGTTATCATTGTTGAATTGAAACCGGACCATATGTTAAACACTCACAATTTGTATCCGCGATTAACAAGTGTTTCTTGCCACTGTACTCTACCCTCTGACGACAAAAAATATGCTTTAAATGCATCACGCACCTTCGCCGCCTCTTGAGAATAGTTATTGGAACCGATAGGACCCGTGTTTGACAATGATGTACATGTAGTTTCACTACGCCATTCACCCTGGATAACTGTTTCATTTGAATCATAATCAACATATCGATCAGGAATATACTTAGAGACCGGAGGATTAGATATATCAGTTTTTGTAAGATAATTATGCAAGACAATGCAAGCCTTCGTCAAGGATATGGCATGAGTGGGAGTGCTATCCAAAGTTCTGTGATATATCCTCCACCTCGCACTTAAAATTCCGAATGCATTCTCTACAGTCCCACGAGCTCTGGAAAGTCGATAGTTGAAAACCTTTTCAGCAAAATCAAGATTTCATCTGGAATAAGGTTTCATTATAAAAGTCTTTAGCGGAAAAGCGTCATCAGCAACAAATGTATAGGGAAAGGCACACTCAGACATCGGTAGATTATCATCGCATTCAACCAAAGATGATAGAGATGAATTCGACCAAATACCACCATCACTGTTGCGTCCCGGAGCACCAATATCAACTAAGATGAAAGCATAACTGGCGTCCACGATGGCAAGTAGCACAATAGAATGGAAATTCTTATAGTTGAAATAGTAGCTTCCAGAATTATTTGGAGCCTTAATTGCGATATGCTTCCCATCAATACTCCCCAGGCATTTAGGAAAGTTCCATTGATTTTCAAATGCTTCACTGATAGATCGCCACTTCTCCATTGTTGGAACTACAAGAAATTCGGTTCTTAGAACAGTCCAAAGAATGTCACAAGTTTCATACAATATTTTATTCACAGTCGCGTGACCTATTCTAAAACTCAATGCAACTGTTGACTGGCTATCGCCGGTGGATAATATTCGAAGGGTAACCGCTAAGCGTATCAATGGGTCAATTGGCAATGCGTGAGTTTGAGCATGGGTACTCAAAAATGGAAGAAGTTTAGCCAATAATTGATCAAACTGAAGCGTTGACATTCGAAAATAGTGAAAATGGCTTTCTTCATCTTGATATCGCAGATCTCTCACCAATTGAATTTCACCTTGAATATTCCTTATTACATTTATCGGGCGTACAGACCATCTTCGATGTTGTCTTCGCAGACGCAGCCGATGTATGGCAGAAATAATTATAGGTAGATCACGAGAAAAGTCACCAATTTCCATCACGATACGTCGTCAAAATGATGCATATGCACGCAACTAGTATAAATAAGAACATCAGAAAACGTAAGTGTCTGCGTTTTCATTACTCTTTTGGAGTGAGTCAATTTTTACAACCTGCACTTTATATTTTGAAAATTGATCTCTCTTTGGACGGAAGAAGTATAAATCCCGCTTAAGGGCCGGCAATAAAGTGAATCAGATTAAAATAATCTTCATCATAAAATGGACAATTTTGGACAAGTATCCAACCCATTAATGACCACTGTCGTTGGTAGACCGTTTCCCAAAACCGAGTATTTGAATGGTTATGATTCATTTCAACTGAATGATATCTGAATGATTTTTACTCTAATTGAACACTTTCATCGTATGTTCATGTCATGCTGCTGACATAAAACAATTTCAATGCACCGGATTTTCAAGGCTGACGTTTATGATCGAAGATGGACAATCTGCATCGCGCAGATGCGGATAGAAGATTTGTAATGCTGCGGTTAGAAGACTTAACCAACAAATTGAACGATCCACATTTTACTATTTGAACGTAATAAAATGATATAAACTCAAGCAAGTCCTACAAACTTATATACTTGTACAGGCTCGAGTTAGACCGAGTTTTAATCAATTTCATTATTAGCAGAGTACCTGTAGTGCATAGACCCTATATACATTTCATGAAGGTAGGCTGTACCATGACACGAATGGCCTTGAAATGTTAGTCATTCAATATGCACTCAGATAGATACATATACAGTACATAGCACTATATTGTTGTCATTTCGGCGTAGGTCTAAACTATGCTCAGTAAGGCTTCAATATGAAGGAGGTTTCAGGTGCACTTAAAAAAGGCGACAAGTATAACAGACTCGGTTAGTAGGATTTCTAATCCATATATACATGTGAATGTGCCTACTAATGTATTATATGTATACAAGCCGAATAAAATAATAGATGAAATATAGGCTTACAAGTAATGTACGCAGTCTAGTATAAGTTTGTGTTATCATCTCTGTTATGAGCAATCGTCCTGACAAGTAGGGAGGCTTAGATTTAGTCTACTGCAGTAGTAAGTAAAACTCCACCACTGGACCGCGCAAGATGGCCGCCGTCGCTGACGTCCCCCCCTCCTGTCAGCCGAGTCGGTCGTGGTGAGCCGGCGTGTTGCTTCGAGTCTGACGTCCCCCCCTCCTGTCAGTCGAGTCGGTCGTGGTGAGCCGTCGTGTTGCTTCGAGTCTGACGTCCCCCCCTCTGGCCGGCCGATGTAGCGAGCGGTGGTTTGTGATGCGCTCTCCAGGTTGGCGTGGTGTGCCGGCCAGGTTGGCGTGGTGTGCCGGCCAGGTTGGGAGGGTGGAATGTCGTAGCTCACCAGAAAAAATCCTAAGTGTCAGAGTGGCTTTGTATGGTCAAAATTTTGAAAATTTTCCAAAGTGTGGCATTTCGACCTGGGACCCTGAACAAAGTTTGTTTCATCAAATTTCTCCGAACGAGGGGGGGGGAGGGGGGGTCAGTGAAATTTGATGAAAAATGTTTTGGTAAAGGTCCCAGGTCGAAATTCGGAAGTTTTAAATTTTTCAAAATTTTCACCACACTGGAGCTCCCACACTTAGGAATTTTTTCACTTGTGGCATGTTACATGGACATGTGCTGACGCACCGACTTCCTGTGGTCATATGAGAATGGTTCAGGTGTCATATGATAGAGAATGATGAGACGAATCGTTTGCAACAAACCGCATGTCGCTACAATGAATACTTTCGGAGATAGAGCCATTTTAAGTTTTCTTCCGAGCATATATAAACCCCCGACAACGTAAGTCTGATCATTTCATCGAAAGACGAGGTAAGCGACGGTCGTCGCTCTGAGCTCCCGATATCGGGTGTTTCAAAGGACTCTATCTTTTGAAGTAGCAAGCTATCTTCTTACTTCAAAGTTTGTGTGATAGAGTTTGATAGTGTCTTTACTACTGATAAAAATTTTTAAAAGTAGTATGAGTAGTAAAATGCGGAATTTTTTAACAATTCTTAATTTTCAGTTTTTTCAAAGTTTTAACATGTAGACTAAGGTTTTCAAGTATGCTGAGTTCAAATCTGCTATCAGATTTGAAATTTAACTAAGTCTAAGGCAGCTTTGAGGGGTTAGATCCCAGCTACTGATCACTATCTTTGACTCGGCGTTACTGTTACCACTTCGGGGCAGTGACAATGATGTCTTCAGCTATAAATAGCGGGTATCGGGGAAGATCTCTCACTTCCCTAGTGATCAGTACAAGGCCTTCGGGCTGTCGACGGGATCGAGTGCCACTCACTATACTCAAATCTATCATTCCTGACTAAGTGTAATGCTTTAGGAATATGACTGTACTACATGATTCCAAACTTATACAAATTTCATTATCTTACAGTTAACGAGAAATCTCAGTAATGCCAAACGACAAAAACCGAACATTCCACATCAAAATGTGCACATGTGGGCGAATCAATCGTTGTGCGGACGCCAAGGCGCATGTTAAGAAGGCGGGCACTGACCACATGATTATCCCGAATAGGGTTGCGTGTGTCAAGTTTAGAGTGTTGAAGGGTGATGAGGATGAGGCGCGGTTTTACAGAGTGCATGCAGATTGCAGTGGAGGTTTGGTGAATGACCTGAGATTCACGCAGTTGATTGTTGAAGAGAGGGAGCGAATGTTGGCGATAGAGCGAGACGGCAAGGTGGAGAATGTTGTTGAGAATGATGAGTTGGCGAAAGCAGTTGCTTCGTTGGAGGCTGAGATTGAGCGAAAGAGAGTGCTTGAGAGTGATGATGAGGATGATGTGGATTTAGATAGGGAGCGTGTGAGGAAGCGTGCGAGGAAGTTGAGCTCTTCTTCCTCGGAGGTATCCAACATAGTTGTTCATGACCCCCCGCAGAGGTCATCTTCCCCAAAAGTGAAGAGTGGTGGGATTCGTGTGCAGTCGGCGAGGTGGTTGAAGGATGAAGAGAAGAAGCATGTGTCGCAGCAGATGGCGCATGATTTGTTGATAAATAAGTATGAGAGTTTGAAGAAGGTGAAGGATGAAGTCGTGAATGAGTTAGATGAGTTGAAAAAGAAGGAACTGAAGTCGAAGGAGATAGCGGATGAGAATATTCGAATGAGGCGTAGTGTGACTGATTTGAAGAATAAGACGCGAGAGTTGGAAGAGAAGAATGATTACTGTGAGAAGAGGGCGAGTGCTGCAGAGTGAAGAATGAGAGATGCAGAAGCGAAGTTTGAGGAGGTGATGAAGGAGATGAGTGTGTTGAGAGCGAGGAATGTTGAGTTGGAGAGGAATGTGGCTCGGCGGGGTGATGAGAGACAGGCGTTTGAGAAGTTGGAGCGCATGAGGGATGAGTGGAATCGTTTGAATGAGGGCAGGTTGTTTGAGTTTCACATCCCCATTCGGGATAATCATTTGGACGGTCAAGTCCTCGTCAACCAAAATCTCGACGAGTCCATCATATGCTACAATGGCCATCCGACCAAGAAATGTTTGCATGCCACACTGAGAATGCGCGGACATTTACATTAATTTTCTGTTAGGAAGCGCGCGAGACTACCCAAGGATGGCTAACTTGGTAAGTGAAAAGCAAATAAGATAGTATATCCTATTCTAATACATATCATTTTCATTGCAGATCTTTTCCCCGCCTTCACCACCCCATCACGTCACTCCCGAGATCACGTCAGCTCTCCTCGCGGACCGCAGTTAAGACCGCGAAATTTATTTGATGAATTTGTTAGACTAGAGGAGCAAGACAGAGTCCACAACAATCTTGCTCGGATTGGCAATCCGATGAGAGCAAGTGTTGTCAATCCAACGGAATGGCGCTACATTCCACTTTTCAGTCACATACCAATTAGCGTGGAAGTCGACACTGCTACCAAGGAGAGAGTCAAAGACTCTCTCAGCAGAATCGGTAGGCTGCAAGATGACGACTCCCGAGAACGAACCACCGGCTCTCTTAAGGGCCACCATGGGGAAAGATTTGATAGAACCTCCTCGCGGTTTGCCCTGAGCAGTCTTCAGACTGGCGAATACTATCATTAAGTTGAATCTGCTATCAGTCAACTTGAACGTTATGCAGTCGATTGCCATCCCTGAAGCATTCTGATTCGCTGTTGAGCAATTCATTGTTGAAAACCCTATATAAGCCAGAAGATTGTAGCGCTTCTCATTCAATTTTAAGTCACGATGGAAGCAACGTCTCCTGCCAACAGCATTCCCGACTTCATCATCCTCGACGAGTGGAATGAAGACAACGCCATTCCCAACTTCATCATCCTCGACGAGTGGGATGAAGAGGATGAGAAGAAGGGGAAGATCAAGAAGATCGTTTGGACGGATGAGGTGTGGACTCCTAAAACCACCCGCATCCGAAAGGTGCCAGATGCACCAGCACGACCTAGGCGGTATATGGTATATGAGAACCTAACCGTCATACCTATTGACTATTCAAGCCAATAGTCAACTTGTTACTCCCGAGAACGAATCACCGGCTCTCTTAAGGGCTACCATGGGGCAAGACATGATAGAACCTCCACGCGGTTTGCCCTGGGCAGTCTTTGGACTGGCGAATACTATCATTAAGTTGAATCTGCTATCAGTCAACTTGAACGTTGCAAATGAAGTTCGGTGTAATACTTCCTTTCGACGGGCGTTCCTGTAAAGGGCGGCGGTGAAACCCGTAGCTATGTATACCGCAAGGGACATTCGGCAATGGTCAATCTTGTTAAACCTCTCTGCGTCATGTTTGCAAGTGATTGCCTCTGTCTCAACGTAGTATGCATTCGCGCCAGGGCGACATTCAGCCAACTGTCGAAGGTTGCCTAAAACTTTCCATTGCATACGTTATGAGAACCATGAGTTCTACCTGTCTCTATCAATGAGACGAATTGATGAATGGAATGAAATGGGAGGACACTCACGCGCCACACGCAACATAACACACTTCTCTCTTCCGTAGTCTAACAAGCTCTTTACACATGGATCGCAGTCGATTGCTATCCCTGTATCAGAAGTGTAAGCTATCTTAATTTTATTTAACACTATTTCATCTACCATCATCGCCCATATGAAATGTTATAAGATTTACAAGTTAGACTAAGCGTGCTACTATTTCCAAATGAAAAAGTATACATGGTTAAATCATCCACTTAAGCCCATCCGTAGTCTAACAAGCTCTTTACACATGGATCGCAGTCGATTGCTATCCCAGAATCATGTAAGCTATCTTAATTTTATTTAACACTATTTCATCTACCAAATCACCCATATGAAATGTTATAAGATTTACAAGTTAAACTAAGCGTGCTACTATTTCCAAATGAAAAAGTATGCATGGTTAAATCATCCACTGAAGCCCCATTCAAGTAAGTCAGTATGAAAGCAAAGATAATACGAAATAAAAATTTATTATGGAATGTATTTCAAAAGGTCTTCATCGTCAATATCGTCCCAGAGTCTGACTTCACATAGATCGCAAAAACAGTTCGCTTGCTTCAATCGTTCTTCTACCGCGAGCCTCACTTTGTCGATGTACTCCCACTCCGCAATAGTTCGTGGCTGGGAGTTAGTGGTGTACCATTCCCATAGTTGGTGGAGGAATTTGGTGCTGGTGATCTCCATCACATCATCAGTATCGTACTGCAGATACTTCCACCTCACGCCTGCTAAGTCGGGACACTCCTTCTCACATACACTCTCTTCGTCGTCCGCTGGTAATGACAACTTTCTGATATTGTCCAGTCGGTATATTTTTTCCTCCTTCCCCTTCGTTGGAGCGTTTGGTGCAACGAGCGCCTTTGGTGTTGAGCATGGAGAAGAGAATTTAGTGTTCGGTGTTGTCGGAGGGCTTGTCATGTTGACTGTGAATAATAACTTTGAAATGTTTTCTAATTCTTAAGTATAAACAAGCAACCAATCAGAATGAACAGCCAATGAATGATGAATATGAAAGTATATATGTAAAGTGACATCCGTGTCATTTCACTCTGTCTTTGAGACGTGTAAGTAAACTGTTCTCTAGTGAAGTCTCTATCTTGTTGAAGAATCAACCTTAAACATAATTTCCTTGAAATGGTAAGTTGAAGATTTCCTCACTCATCTCCCTCAAACGTGTGGCTAATAGCATCTTCCTCAATTTCAGGCATCTACTTCATCACCAAAGCCCTCTCTTCTCGAGGAAAGTTTAGAGTTGTTGAGTCAAGGTAGGTTGTAACAATACACTGAGACTTAAACAGAGATGATAGAATGATTTCTCTTTCAGGTGATGTGAGTTCCAGCTCAGGACTCTCGCGACACGGCAACGCGTGGGAATGTGCTGACTGCGGACATATTTTTACAAGGAAGCACAGTCTCCTTCGTCACATCAAACAACGTGTGTGTCAACGCAAAGCTGCATCAATCTCCGGAGGTGAAGTTGATTCTGACGATGACATCTCCTTTCCTTGCGATTTGTGCCCTCTTTCTTTTGATAGTCACTTTCAGCGATCTTCGCACAGACTTCAACACACGCATGCAAATGATCACTACACCAACGGTACCTCTACCATCTCCCTCATTAATGTTTCACATAATAATTTAGTACGCGACTACTGCATGGAATCCAATACTCAAATAGTAGATTTTCCTGAGTGGCTCCTTCAAAATTCTAACATTATCGAAGCGCTCTTCAACAATTTAGACAATTTTAGAATGAAGGCGCTCATCTACCTTAAACTAAAATATATTAAAATAGATTTTCAAACGGGTCAAGTGACGGAGAGAATACAGTTTCATGTTCCTTCCTCTTCCGCAACCGAAGTTGTAGACTGCGAGTCTTGGCTAAATTTTCACATTCAATGTTTAAAATCAAATGTAGATAAATTCAATCAACGCGACAGCGCTCTCATTTTTGATGGTGTGGACTCAGCCATATTCAAAATTTCCCTATTAGAAAGTCATGCAGCTCGAGGCACATTTAAACTACCAAAAACGTTGTATAATATGAAAGCTGTCATCAATGTCGATTGTAAATCACAGTGTTTCAAATATGCAGTCCTATCCATCCTTCACTATAATGATATCAACGCGCATCGAGATCGCACCTATAGCTATAGACAGTGGGAGGATGAACTAGACTTTGAAGGTTGTGATAGTAACAACATGAAAATCAAAGATGTAGAAACGTTCGAAAAACATAATCAGATTAAAATTGTCGTTCACGTGTGGGAGAAGGGGTTGAAGGGTGCCCGCTATAATTCACGTTCAACTTGTTATGAACGTGTAGTCAACCTCTTATTAGTAAAACAAGATGATAGCGAGGAATGGCACTACTGTGGTATTCCCAAAATCTCTCGCTTGTACACACACTTAGGTCACTCTGAAAGAGGTGAACATTTTGTATGCGACCGCTGCATCCGCTCCTTTAGGAATAAAGATAAATTTGAAACTCACTATGAATGGTGCAAGCGAGGTAAATTACAAATGGAACGCATGCCCAAAGATAAAATATTTTCACATAGGGATAATGGTGACGAATTAAGTCCCCTGCGTGTCACTTACGCAGACATAGAATGCTACATTGATGATATCATCCACAAGCCAGCAGCCATATCCTGCTATGAAGTATGGCATGACCACTTTAGGAATAGACAAAACAAAATACATACTTGGCAAGGTGAAGATTGCATTTCAAAATTTCTAGAATTTCTCGATAAAGCTGCTACATTTCAACAATCATATGATTTCCAATTGCAGCGTAAGTCGCTACATATGTCAGATGAAGACAAACAGAAATTTGAAAGTTGCACATCGTGCCCTAAATATCATAAAACGTTTGATGACGATAAAATTAAGAAAGTGCGTGATCATGATCACATCACTGGTAAATTTAGAAACGCACTCTGCTCCAAATGCAACTTTTCACTGAGGTTGAGACGTCGTGTACTACCCGTCATTTTTCATAACTTTAAGGGCTATGACAGTCATATGCTCATAAAAGGAGGGTTGAGCCAGATGAAATCGTGGCAGTTTAATGTAATAGCGCAAACGAGAGAAAAATTCATGGCAATGACAGCAAAAGTACCAGTTGATAAAACTAAAGAAAATAAGACAGTCTTCTTCGAAATAAAATTTTTAGATTCATTCCAATTCATGTCAGCGTCACTAGCTTCTCTCGTTAGTAATATCAAGTTTCTTCCCCATAGTCAAACTTTGAAGAAACACTATCCAAACTTAACGGATGAAATAATCACTCGCAAAGAAGTCTTTCCCTATGCGTATTTTAGCTCAATGTCTAAACTAAATGAAACAACCCTTCCTTCTATTGACAAATTCAAAACGATTTGACGGGTGCAGATTGTCCAGTAGAGGACTATGAACATGCTCAAGAGGCATGGTTAAAATTTGATTGTAAAACGTTTGGCGATTATATGATCGCTTACTTAGAATTAGATGTCATTTTGCTGGCTGATGTCTTTCAGGAATTTCGACGAGTGGCATTAGAAGAAGACAAATTAGATCCTGTCCACTTTGTCAGTCTACCAGCCATGTCCTTTAAATCAGCCTTTGAAATGACTGGTGAGACCATCCATCTCTTACAAGACCCCGAGATGTATAACATATTTGAGCGCGGAATACGCGGTGGTCTCACATTTGTGAATAAACATCACATAAAACCTAAAACAGTAGGTAATGATCATATCCACCTAAAGTACTATGACCAAAATAATTTATATGGCAGTTCACTGTCTAAACCACTACCTCACTCCGAGTTTAGTTGGTTAAATCAAGATGAGCTTGCGTATTACTCCAACCCTTCAAACATTCTGAAGATTCCAGATGAAGGTGATTGGGGATATTATTTTGAAGTGGATTTGATTTATCCAAATAGTATTAAAAATAAAACTGCTGATTTCCCACTCGCACCTGAATCTGGTGAAGTGACTGAAGATATGTTTTCACCATTCATGTCACAATTTCATAAAACCTTAATAGAGTGTGGACAGCCAAGGTACAAACCATGCCGCAAACTTTTGCTCACCCAATATGATTAGAAAAATTATCTCGTGCACTTCTGCATACTAAAATTTTATTTAGAAATGGGCATGCTTCTAAAGTCAGTTCACCGCATTATCAAATTTAGACAGAAAGCCTTCCTCAAACCCTACATAGATAGTAACAGTCAAAAACGTGCACTCGCCCAAAATAATTTTGAAAAGGATTTTTATAAATATAAGAATAACAGTTTTTTCGGAAAGACCATGCAGGATGTTAGAAAACGTATGAACTACAAACTAGTCGTTGATGAACAAAAATATCACAAATTGACCTCATCACCTCTTTTCATTGATAGAGACATCATCGATGAGGATCTTGTAGGTGTTAAAATGATAAAATCAGAAGTTGAGTTGTGCAAACCCATCTATATTGGGCAAGCCGTTTTAGATTATTCCAAGCTTGAAATGTATCAACTCTTCTACAAAATATTAAAACCATGCCCTCTCGTAAAAGAGGTTCGCTTGCTGGGTGGTGATACAGATAGTTTCTTTTTAGGAATTACCACTCAAAAAGATTTAAATTTTAATGAAGTAGCTAAGTCATTAGAAAAATATTTCGACACATCTAACTACAATCCCACTCATCCACTCTATTCCATACAGAATAAAGCCAAACTTGGTTGTTTTAAGGATGAAAAAGCAGGAAAGGAAATAGATGAAATGATTCTCCTCCGTCCTAAAATGTATTCCATGAAATTAAAAGAATGTGCAGATAGTATTAAGCGTGCTAAAGGTATATCAAAATCCATTGTTCACAAAATGAAACATCGGTCCTATAAGAAGGCCTATAAAAATAAAACTATAACGTTTGTCAATATGACAATCTGAAAATCTCAAGTTCATACTGTGAAAACGCACACGTTCAAGAAACGAGCGCTTTCAGCATGGGAGGATAAGAGGTGTTGGATAGGACATAACACATCTCTTCCACATGGACATCCTGACACAAACATACCTCCACCCAAAAGAATAAAACTCACGCTACCACATTCAGGAGATGTATTGACATAATCAACTTTAACTCAGTATTTTGATGTTGCTTTTTGTAGATATACATGGTTGTTTTATGTATCGCATGAGATCGTTTCTTCCTTGTGAATATATGCCTACAGTCAGCCCATTCCCCCTTTATCTGTGAAAAGACTTTTTCATATACATATTTTTATTTCAATAAACATATCACAATGACTTCACTTTGTTTTCCGAAACACTAAAGTTACGAGGGATTTAGTATCTTTCACATGCATGCACTCTTGTAAACCATTGGTAATTTTGATAGCAATAGAGGGTATAGTTTGTTTGACGACGGGATGATAGAAAATAGATTCAAACATCTTCTCGACTATTCCATATGAAGCGTCTTTATCATGAATGAAATCACGTAAAATGTATTCTTTTTTCTCACCAACAGAAATAGGCAGAATCAAATCACTTTGAATGTAAAGGTGCTGTTCATGTTTATCAAGTGTCATTGGTGTTTCTATACCAATCGTATGCGCAGCAGTAAACACAGTTTGTAGCATTGAAAAACCAAAGAGTTTTTTCAAATTTTTACTCAATTGACATTGAATGTCATCACCCAGTTTCAGAACAACGCGTTGATTTTCAATTGAAAACGAAATGTGGTGTGTCTTTACATCATATTTACTTTTCATCACATGCTTCAACTTCTGTTGTATATAAGGATTTACTACATGAATGAAGCTTTCAACTGTATGATATAGACGCGGCATTATATTGATAGCAACTTTAGATTCTTGATAAGACTGGTAAATTTTCTTGATGCGATCACCATAGATGTCCACCCACCATTCATCATTAACTGAATCAGCTTTAGTGTGATATTCATGAGAAGCATACACCAGACCGCTTCCAATAATAGGTGTTGGATGTCTTACAAAATGACGCAAGGTTGGAGAGAAATAAACTGTAAGTTTGTCATTATATTTCTGAATAACCAACTTATTTTTGTCCGCCATCATTTTCTCTCCATACTTCTTACCCACAGTCTCATTCCATCGTTTTACTAACTCAATAAGTGATAAAGGTTGAACACCACGCTTTTTCAAAATGATGCGTTCTTCGCATTCTACAACATCTTCATCAAATATTTTAAATTTACAATGAAATTTGTTGATTTGATTTGAATAAACTTTTTTAACATTTGCAGTAGCAATTGACGTTAGATGTAGTCCATGGCCAAAACGGAGATGTGGATAGAATTCATTATCCAACCTCAGTGTAAGACCTTTAGTAAAAGAATGAAAGCGAAGGAACTGTCTCCCACTCCAATGATAGATAGTAAACTCATAAACTTTCTGATCCTTATTCTTCATGATGGAAGTATTACCACTGTTGAATGCCTTAATAATTTTCTCATTCCTAAATGGGCCATAATAATCTGATTTTATCTGAATCCATTCATAGTTCCACTTTCCATCTGACGTTAAATTGTATGGGAACTGGAATGCATTATTCATCGTTATTCCATCATGGGTGCGAGGAGTCAATGTCATTTCTTCCAAATCATTCACATTCTGAATATTGCTATCATAGCAAATACTAGAAACGCCAACCTCCCATTCACCTTCTAAATGTAGTCGGCGATTTAATTCTACTCGATAGTCTGATGGTTTATTTTTGGGAAATTTATTCATAGAAGCATTACTGGGCAAGTAGATTAGAAACGAGTCCTTATTTTCACTTTCCATATTATTCACATTGGAAAAATATATTAGCATACTTTTGCATTAACTCTTCATTCGGAAATGGAGTGTGATACTTGTCACAGCATCTTTATGAAAAGGAATCAACGCACCAGCATCGTCATAAATTGCAATATCAATTTGTGGGATGTAGTTTGATTTCAGCTTTGTATAATGCACTTTCTTGAAAGTATGCTCAGATAAAATACTGCAGCTTTTTGGCTGGTATGGTATCATTGCTAGCAATGGAGCTTCAGCATCTCCCACACGTACATCTTCACCAATATTGGAATATATCTGAAAATAGTTAATACGACGCGATAGTGACATGTCTGCGCTAGCTTTGGTTACAGTACCACTTTTAAAGATATTTTGATCAAAACCCAAAATGTCCATTAGAGTTTTATCCATAATTAGTTCAATACCTTTTCCACTTATAGTGAGAGACAAAACACCTTCTTTTTCAGAAAATGAAATTTGTTGCTCATTAATCACTTCATTTAAATAATCTACAACCAATTTAACCGAAGTAATAATGCGAGGCATCAACACTCTTGTTTCATGTAAGATACCACCGAAAGGCTCTACACACTTTCTGTATAAAGATACGGTCCATTCTGTATCAAATTGATTTGACCTTTCACATGGTAAATGTTGCATATCAAATTTTTCATGAACAGCTGCAGAACGATGTCGTAAGAACTGATGAAAATCTTTTGAACAAACTAATACTAGATCATCATCATTTAATTTACTTATTGCAATATGATTAGATGATTTGATATAAGTCAATGTTGCCACTTGTTTACCATCAACTCGAAGGAGATAATTAAATTTCTTCAATAATGTTTCAGGAGTCATGTTTGTCTTTCTTGGCTTAATCACAATCTTCTTCACCAACGTCTTCTCATTTTTTGGAATAAGATCTACATAATAAGCTTCCTCTCGATATATTAACTGTTTATGACCACTTGGGTGGTAATTATCGTTATAATTATCATAGCTTGTTAAGGCGCTAGTGAGGTAACCTAAATCATTTCTTAAACTTGGACTTAAACCAACAATCCAATCTTTCTCAACTACATGATGTACATAATCGTGATCATCATTGTGCGGAGTAAATTGGACAATATGTTTACACGCTTTATTCAAGAAATCATATATAAACTTTTTACATGATAAGAGATCTTTCTTTGGCCACTGTGGAATGTATACTCGGCAGCCCTTTTCACATTGGTAAGCAGCTGTGCGTCTCATTTTAATAGTCATCACCTCAAGATCAAAAGTATAGACACAGTTGCTATGAACAAGTTGAGTGACACCCACTTCCCACTTTCCATTTAGCTGTTGTGCATGATCAATGGGAGTAGAAAAGAGTGCGGCTCGATTACTAGCAAATCTATTTGCAGCCGCATTGCTAAGCAAAATATGATAAAACGACATTTTTATATTGCTGATCTGCGGCTTTGCATAACATCATGAAGACTTGGATTTTGGACTCTCTACAATATATCAGAGTTGATCGTAATGGAAACGTACATTTCAAAAATTCTCATGATCATAGATCAAGAGGTATTACATTAACATGGCGACAATTCGTCAACCTCAATGATATCATGAGGGATTTGGAATATTTTGAAACATTAAGATTCATCTCTTTGGGTGATCAAGTTTGGCTTCAACATTACAGAAATGAAATTCAAATCTGCCATTCTCATTCCGCAAGCTGTTTCTCATTTCGCAAATACAATTGGGAGAAGTATAGAAGATACATACATCGCTCCATCATGACATTTATTCGTCGTGAGTTCATCGCCCTACTATGCAAATCTTAATCAGACATGACTACTACGCACCATGAGTTGGAAATTAGATTCCCTACAACGTATTGAAACGGATCATGATCGAAACGTCTATTTCAAAGATTCAACTGGAAATGTGAGAAGAGAGTTTGCTTTATCTTATCGTCATTTTCAATCTCTACATCATATCATGAAGGATTTGAAATACTTCTATATGAAAAGACATTCATGTATTGGAAATCGCATCTGGTTGCGCGTCAACAAACGGCGAATTCAACTCTATCATTCCCAACTCCATACTAACTTCACATTTCATCAAGGTAGTTGGGAAAAGTATAAAAGGAAGGTACATCGCTCAATTTACTCATTTTTTCATCATGAAGCGCCATCGCTACTCAATCGTCAACATTCTCCGTCGCTTCAGACTCTACACCAAAATCGATCTCACAACATTACACCAACACCTTCCAAACAGCAAGTATTACCCGGGCCGTCCTCAAATGTTAGTGGTGAAGATGAACAATTCACGGAATCTTCAACTCTTCCCAAATGGGACTGTACAGATTCTCGGCGCCCTTTCTCATTCATCGGCGCAGTCAATGCGCTTAGAGCTACTACTACGTCGGATATGGAAGAGGGAGAGGTGTGTGATGTCGAATCTGACTGTGGACAATATGGTGATCTCTACTCAATTGAGTGAAAGTGTATCATTTTTGAAGATTCGTACCAGCAGTTACAATTTGTGTTATGAACCCGAACTTTTTCCTGCAGCTCTCATTAGTTGTTGGTTACCTGTTCATGTGGCAATCTTTCATAATAGTAAAGTGATCATTACTGGACTAAAATCTCATGTACAAGCAAATGTGATCCTAGACTATCTCATCGAGCATGTACGTACCCGGCGGATTGTAAAATAAAAAACAATTTTTCCAACATGATGTTTTTATTTCAAATCATGATAGAACTTACAAATCATTTTTTCATTAGAGGATGGATTACATGAAAAGTTTTGAATAACAGATACAAATCGAGATACATGTAAACGTTTTAAGATGAAGTACAGTACAAAAGCACCACACGTTGATGAAAGTGGATGTTGTAGTATGCGTTCATTTCGCTGATATTGACGCGTATGTTTTCTCAACCACTGCTGTGTTGGTACATTTGGAGGTTGAGCAAGAGAGTCAAATAGTTCACCACGTCGGTCTTCTCCAATAAAGATCGCTTTCCAATGCTTACCGCCTAAATTCTGCGAATGAGTGTTTAGCACAATAAAGATGGGATAGTGATTTACTGCAGGTGGTAAGGTATCGAGCGAATAGACATTATCGAAAGCTTTCAACGTCGCTTCGTCTGCATTACGCTGTACTTTAGTTTTAATATCGTCAGCACTCAACCAACTCATTAACGATTATACTGAAGAATCACGTCACGATACTTTGTAGTTTCAATATTTGAATCGAAGACTGCATAAATTAATACATTGATCGTCTCAGGTAGTGTTCTTTTGAAAGTCAAATCCAAACGAATATTATGAGGCACGTTCGCTTGACGATAGGGTGCACTAATATCGCTGTCAGCAGTCAAATCAAATGCATAAATAGTATATCCACTCTTAAACTCTTTCATAGTGAGTCCGTTGGTGTCATCCGTATTGTAAAAGCCAAAGACATCCATAAAATCAACATAACTGCGCATAAATTGATCCGAAGCAAAATCTGGTTTGTAGGGTGGACCAGGATGACTCACACCATTTACACGTAAAGCAATTTCACTTAACTGATTGTGTTTAAAATTGAAAGGATTCTTCTTTATATTACCATTAAATGCATCATTTTCAACCATTGCCACCATGAGGGGCTTCGGTGCTTCCGATGGAAAGAGCCATCTTTCATAAAACTCTTTTGATCTTTCGGAATTGTAAAGGTGAGAAGCTTTGTATGCTGAATGGGGTAAATGGCATTTTGGCGGTTAAGACCTTCAGCATGCCCTCTAATGACACTTGGATTCGGTACTACTCGACGAATGTAAAGTGCAATATCTTCCACATGAATTCTAAAATTGTCAACTTTAGCAAATGCATTCAGCGCAAATTCAGGCTTATTCAATGTCAGCTTGAGTCGCATGCTGGTATTACAGAGTAAAAACTTTGACTGTCTAAAGAAGTCTAAATTCAGCGGACCATATAGCTGACATACTCTACTATCTTTAATCATAGCAGATCGCTTTACAAAGCCACTGTTTGTTTCAACATCAAATTTTCCTGCTTCATCTCTGTACCATCCCATGGCTTCCATATGACTTTTCTGTGCTGCTGGATGAAACTGTGATACATGATTGAAATATGATTTATAGGGATAATCGCTTTGACCACCTTCCACCTGCTGCTCTCCAATCGTTAGAGAAACATCGCGAAGTAATGTAGTCAATTGTAAATTGTTCAGTCCAACTTTATGTGTATCGTCAATAGCAGTTCCATCTGCTTGCTGAATTCTAAACCTCAAATCAAGCATCGCATAACTCAAATCTATGTAGTCATCACTACCACCAGGAATAACAAATTCAATGGGGCCAGCATTCTCAGCTGTTCGAGGATGATAATCTACAATACTTGAACTAAGAATATCTGTCTGTATGGCTTGTTGATCGAACAAACAAAACCCGGAAGTTTTACACTCCATGATTAGAAGTTATGGCAGCGTCGTCGTTTAGCGCCTGATGAATGATTAGAGCCTCTGCGACGTTTGCGTGAATGCCTTTTGACTGAAGATCGCGCCTTACCAGCTCCGCGATGTTTCCTTCTTCCTTTATTCATTCGTTTAGGTGATTTCTTTCCTTGAGTAACACCAGCAAAAGTCTGCTTCAATGTTTTTAAACCGCGTTCCTTCCCACGATTAAACAAACTGCTCTTAAAACTTCTACCTCTGGAAAGATCACTAGCAACATCACCAGCAAAGCCAACGGCATTACTTAAAACATTTCGTTTTAAAGATCTTCCGACATTGGATATGAGAGGTGCTACAACAGATTTCAGTGCACCAAGTATGCTACCTCCACGTTGGCGGCGAGCGCCGCTGTAAATTTGTCCTCCACTACTTACATAGGAGGGTCGTGAATAAAATGAGGCAGTTGGATTCATAGCTCAAACCCTAAACATTGTTAGTTACAACTTTGCATGAATCACTGTCGATCACTTAGATGAAAGATGTCGGCACGACGCATCCAAGAGTTCATACTTGAAGGATAACCAGTCCATTTAACAAGACACCATTCTTCACCTTGTCGTTTTTTACATTGAATGATTTTATCTACCAAATATGTTTCACTTTCAGTGACTACCTCAATCTCATCGCGGTAAAAGCTACCCTCAATTTCTTCATTATCGTAATCTTTCAACTTGTAGGTGGTGGGAGAGTCTTTTTGATCAATCCTTGATACTGTAAATACCTCCTCTGTCCAATTCGGAAGGTACCCTTTAGCAAAAACACTTCACTTTTGAGATACGAACTTTATCACCAATTTTCACATCACTTTTCACATGAGCGCGTTTACGTTGGAATGATTCGCGCACTTTATCTACATTGTCAGCATTTACATCTACTGGTCTGAGTCCAATAGAACGATGGATAGAGTGATTGTAGGCATGGAGTGTATCTTGTAGAACCTTTGTCCAATTTTGTGTCAAGTTGGCAGTAAAATGTCGCCACAAGCGATTTTTTAATGTGCGATTAAAACGTTCAACGAGAGCAGCTTTATAAGAACTCTTTACACTAAACAACTCAATGTCATGCCTCTCAAATAATCTTGTCACATGCTGATTTTCAAACTCGTTTCCTTGATCACTCTGAATTTTTTTTGGAATGCGACCTTCTCGAAAAATTGTTTGGAATGCTTTTGCTACTCCTTTCCCTTCTTTAGTTTTTAAAAGTTGAGCCCACGCATAACGCGAGAAAATATCAATGACGGTTAAAATAAAATTATTGCCCGAGTTATGTTTTGAAATGGAGGTAACATCACACAAATCTGCTTGCCACTGTTCATCGATGTCATGAATAATATAATGGCGGGTGCGGTACTTCTTTTTCGCTTGTTTGTGGAGTGTATAGGTAGCCTGACCCTTTAACCATCGTTTCACTTGTGATTGTGGAAGACCACTCGCTTTTGATAATTTCTTGATCGATGCAAATCCTGCCGGATGTTTTACATCATAATAGATTGACTTCAAACGCTCAGTCGATGACGACTGACTCTTTTTTCTCCTCATCTTTTTGCTTTCTTGCCTTTCTACATTTACAACAATTGCAGCATTTAGCTTTAGCGGTTTTGCGATCGTGTTCACATTGCTTAGGGGTTTCATTATGAGAGCTGGTGCAGCAAGTGCAAGTGACAACGACATTCACCTCTGGCGGCTGATTACATGGCAAGCAACACATCTGCTTCATATTAATAGTCTGAGAACATGTATTTCTTGGGCGGAGCTGTTTTACGTTTTCCTTTTACTAGTTTTAGTGGTGGTGTAGATCTACGTCGAGTTCTTCCTCTTGTTTGCTTAGTGAGTGTGGGAGGGGATGTAGCAGGTGACGTCTTAAACCAATTTGTTGACATTTTCATCGTCTGAAGCATTGGAGCAGTAGCCACTGTTGAATCAAGTTCTTTCAATGTCTCATTATTCAAAGCAAATTTTGGTACATTATGCTTTTTCAATAGTTTAGGAAAGTATGTCCAACCAGGTGGAACATAGCCCTGACGGCGCTTTCTACGTGTCGCATACTGAATCAAGTCTTCATAACGTGAAGGATCAATCACTTTATTTTCATCTGTAATGATTTCTCCTCCATCATTAACATTGAGATGGGGTTCAATACTATTGAAAAGAGATATGGCATGTGCGCGAGATGCTAAAGGTGTAGCAGTCGATACAGAGTCACGCATTTTATTCTTCACGTTTTTCAATTGCTCAACAGTTTCCGATTGTAATAATACAGCACGATGTGGATCTTTGATGTGAACATTTTACTGATAATCTATTTCTTTCCTATACATTTGATTTGCAAGAGGTTGCTTTACTTGCTGCATGGCAGTCAATTGTACATATTCATCCTGAGGAATAACAATCATGCGAGAATAAGAACTCATAGTTTGTAGATAATCATGGGAGTTTTCAAAATATCACTTCGAAATCTAAATTCTTCCGGACACTCTTGCGTAAAGTCAATGAATAAGTAACCGTGTGGTTTTTCAGTAGCTGCTTGAAAAATTTCAATTAAGGCTTTTGATCCTCTTGGTGCAACTTGTCGCGCTAAAATTTCAAATTGACTTTTATCTCGCGGATTCTTGAAAATAGCATAATAGTGTGTATTCAGGTTTCGTGTACGAGCTTCTTTTCTATCAGGAAACAAATTTTGTGTGATATAGATGATAAAGCACCTTTTATGATGTGCTGCGCGAGTGAACATATCTGTAACATCTTTTGAATTCTTGCTTTCTTTTAATAAATCATCCAATACAACAACATCATTAGACTGAAGTTTATTCACTGCAATAATTTCTTCAAGTCGAATAAAGTTGCGACTTTGCAATTCCTGAAACAGCGACGGTTGATAAATACCATAACACCAAATCACTCGATTGATAGGTTCCTTAAACAACTCCCTTCTTTTATCCAATAAATTCAGCGTGAAAACAGTTTTACCTGCATGAGATGGACCTGATACAGTCAGAACTTTATCACATTGAATTCTGAAATCCATTTTATTACTTTGAGATTCAACATTTGCATAATTAACGTCTAGAACCAAAGATATTACCCAATACGTTGCCCAAGATAGGAGCTAGCAACGGTAGTAACGCTGGAAGAAGACCACTCTTTTGTGTTAGAGTTTCCCTCTTTCTTTGAAGGGTGACTTTAGGATTGGAGATGAAACGCAATTTCGTAGCATATCGCTTAAGTAACTTTCGTTGTTTTGGTGCTAATTTCTTCGTACTCAACTTTCTCACATGAGAAATAATTTCACGAATGAATTTATCGTTAGCATGTCGTATAGCATTGTATCGCTGATTTGCTTTCATTCGTCGGAGAGCTTGAATGGCTGAAGAAAACTTTGAAGACTTTTAACTTTTACGTTTCGTCATTTTACGTTTCGCCATTTTCCGTGTTAGTCTTTGCTAAAACCGGTCTTTACCACATTTGCATAGGTACTAACTATTGCGACATAAGTGACACTCGAAATGAGCAATATCACAGTGGTTACATTTGCAAAGTTGAATGCAATTACGTATGAAACAGCGTTGGCAAAAAGCATGCTTACATCTCTTGAAGATGCGCTTTTCATTTCCATCCTTTCGCTTACATACATCACAGCACATAGTTTCACCGTTACTAATGTCTATAGCAAGTCTTTTTGAAGATATGAATTTGCTAGCCTTTTCTAAATAATAGACACATGTAAAGAAGGAGTATACTTCGAGAGTGAGCAGACATAGCTCGAAAACCAGTTGTGCTACAATCAAGTACCACTGCATTTTCAATTTTTCTTTATGGAAAGTTGAATGTGAATATCTGAAATCGCTTCAATCACTAGACTGCTACCATGATGGTTAAATGCGTTAAGACGTTCAGCAATTTTTATCATATGTCTTTTAAAAAATTCTTGGGGGTGATCTACCACTTCCATTGAAGAAGAAGCAAAATGGAAAGAGCGACTTTCTACCTCTTCCTTTCCAAAATGACTAAACTTAATTTTCGCAACTAATCGCGCCATGACAATGCTATCAGAGAATGTATTCATTAACTCTAGAAATAGAGTGCTAGCATCATCGACCACTGCTTCGATGTCGGTCTCATCTTTATGAAAATTTATCACATAATCTTGAACAGCTCCTTTTAAACTTTGCCTATGAAAATGTAATGTTCCGCAGTCGTTTGAGAAAGACATGATCGCCCTTTATCTAACCCATCCATTGCATGAAAACAACAACTCTTCTCATAGTAACATTTATTGAGTAACTGTAACAAGCATGCATTATAAATCAATGGTTTGAAAGAGATAAAATAGATACAGCTGGTAACTATCATACAGCGAGCAATGATAACCATACAGGACTTTAGCAGTGCTGAGGTAAGGAGGAAAGAAGCATTGGTTATGAACGTAGCTACTACAACGAACAGACAAAATAGGAACACACAAATCCTTAAAACGTTTCGTGACTTCATGGTAGTGTTGATTCACTCTACTATCCCAAGGTGGGAGCAAAATATCATCAATGACTAGATTGGGAAATACTTTCCTCTCCTTACCAGGATTATTACAAAAGATGCGTATAACATTGAAAGCAGCTAACCATCGTTTAAAGTCAATAAGAAGAGCAGTCTCACAAGAAAAGCCATAGTCTTGCAAATATTTCAGATTAAGTCCATGAATGTGTTTTCTCGCCCATTGATCAACATTGGGATCACAGTTGGCATGTTGATGATAGACACTAACAATCTGATATGTCCAATTGTTCATAGCAATAGCACTGAGCTCCTGTACAGGTTCACCCTCACAATCCATAAAAATGATGATAGAAGCCTAAAACGGAAATTTACACATCTAAGGAAACGTTCTATAACATATTACAAAATGAAGAATTACATCGATGCTTTTCACGACAAAATACACAAATGATATGATGGCAACGAAGAAGTAAAATGTATCTAATAAGACCACGTTTACGACACTCAAAGCACATAAGCGAATTGTCATAGGATAGAGTTAGGAAAGGACTAGTAATTCTCCTTCTTTGATTTGCGTTTTGATGCAGCATTCTTCTCCGACTTGCGCTTCGTACCACTGCTGTTAAGGATTTGATCAATTATGTCATCCACGTTGGGTGGTTTGGAATATATAGGATGGATTCCATATGCATGGAGAGCGAGGCTATTTTATTATCCTTGTGCCGACCATAATATAGCCCATTCACTTTGAAAAGGATATCCCAAGTACCTTCTCCGAGCTCGTCGCATGTGATGGGTGTTGAATGATTTCCCTCCTTCTTATAGTAAGTGCACCAATGTGACACCGGTAGGCAAATGTGATTACCATCCCAAATCTTTCTATAGGGAGTATCCTTGTCATCTCTGGCCTTCCACTCTTGAGCAAGAGGAGTAGGAATGTCCATATTTAATGTCACGTACTCCTCAATAATATCAAGTTGGTGGCGAATAAACGGACTCACGGGGATCAGTATGTAGTCCCCATACTGATTGTGCATTATCTTGACATCCGTGGAAGGGAGCATTCCCGTTTGGAGTACTACGCTATGATAGTCATAACGCAAGTCTTGTTTAAATTTACGCTGTAGCGGTGTAGGATTATGTACCTTGGTTGTTTCTTCCACTGTCCTCAGTTGTAGATGATCTGATCGTAGCGAACCTTGTAACGTTTGACCGCCATTTTGTCCTACTAGTGCAGCAGATGGAGTAGATGCCTGAAAATGAAAAAGATTGTATTAAGTTTACGTTCAAGGGAGGAGAGGGAGGAAAGTAGCGACTCACCATTTTAGTTGGATAATAGAATAGGGAACTAGAGAGAGAGAAAATGTGCGTCCGTCACTCGTGCGATTCAACGATGGAATGATTCTCACTGTGGAAGGCTCGCTATTTATATAGAAATGCTTGATTCTCATTGGATGATGATCCTCATTGGACAATAACATCAAGTTGATTCCAAATCTGGCCTCCATTTACCAATCCGAGCCTTCGTTCGCCCGCTGGAGCTGTTTCTTGGGAAATTCTAACTCTGTCGTTTTTTCGCCAATCTCCCAAAATCTTAAATGGCGTCTCACATCTAAACGAAGACAGATATGAACAAGCCGTTTCTTTCAGTGAATTTGTCTCACTCTTAGCTTTCAAACGAGCTATTGCACGACTGTCTACGATCACTAGAAGAAAAATTGGAAGTTTGGTGCCGGGGGGGAGGTCAGTGAAATTTGATGAAACAAACTTTGGTCAGGGTCCCAGGTCGAAATGCCACACTTTGGAAAATTTTCAAAATTTTGACCATACAAAGCCACTCTGACACTTAGGATTTTTTCAGGTGAGCTCCGACCTAAAATCTTGTAACAGCTCTAACTTTTGAACGGCTGGTCCGATTGACTCGCGGCAAAAATGGTGTCGAGCAGTTTTTTCTCCTCTTTCAAACGAGTAGCTGTAAGACAAAATCCGTCCACTAGAACCAAAGTTAGAAGATTGCTGTCGGGGGGGGGGGGGTCAGTGAAATTTGATCAAAAATGTTTTGGTAAAGGTCCCAGGTCGAAATGCCACATTTTGGAAAATTTTCAAAATTTTGACCATACAAAGCCACTCTGACACTTAGGATTTTTTCAGGTGAGCTACGACATTCCACCCTCCCAACCTGGCCCGCACATCACGCCAACCTGGAGAGCGCATCACAAACCACCGCTCGCTACGTCGGCCTGCCAGAGGGGGGGACGTCAGACTCGAAGCAACACGACGGCTCACCACGACCGACTCGACTGACTGGAGGGGGGGACGTCAGACTCGAAGCAACACGCCGGCTCACCACGACCGACTCGGCTGACAGGAGGGGGGGGACGTCAGCGACGGCGGCCATCTTGCGCGGTCCAGTGGTGGAGTTTTACTTACTACTTACTGTCTGTGTATGTTGGTGTATAGGCCTATATACGGTTATGTCCACGTGAACAGCCTTTTAACATTTTGAAGTTAGACTTCTAGGTTCTATAGCCGTATTCTCTATGCTTCAATGATTAAAAATGCCTCAAGATGTTCGTCCATACCACTACCTGTAATGAAAACAATTCATGCGCATAGAAAACCAATCCCAAATGATAGTGGCTTATGCCTACATTGCTACTGTACGTGTGGCAAAGACTAAGCTTGCTACTTGCAATTTTGCATCGGCTAATTTGCTTGCTTATTGGACGTGCAGCCTATAGTTGTAAAATCCACAAAATTACAAATGGCTCTATTAAGTTTTTCTAAATCTGAACGAGTTGTAGAATTTCAAAGATTTTTACTGTTGTGGATTCGGTGCGGAGGTTTGGAGCGGATGCAGCGCAGATGCGGATCGAAAATTTGGAATTGTTGTGAATGCGGGTCGGATGCGGATGATTGATTTTTGGATTTTGCGGATGCGGATACGGACGTGGAAAGTTAAGCTTTGTCTACGCTTGCTTATGATCAATTATCTTTTTGAACATTGCTAAATTGATATTTTTGTATCTACTGGTACCTAAATTGCTGATAAGTTGGAATTTGCTTTCCGCTGTATCAAAATTACTTTAGGACCGTGGTCACTTGAATTAGCAATTTATCAGTAAATTCATCTCTTACTCACTTATAATATAACAGTGCATATTCTCGCTATTCATTCCAGTAACATGCTTTTCGATGATGCTGTAATACAGTCGACGTGGTGCCAAGCTTGTCCTACATCCATGGAAAGCAAGTTTTATTTGGATGATAGGACATGGCACAATACAAACAGGCTACATTAGGCAGTGCGAGTCGATCCATGAAGGTGCCATGAAGTGCAACGCGATGCCTAACTTGGGCGCTTAGTGCCTCGATCGCTTGCGGTTGAATGAGTTGCCAACAACGGGATGCTCTGCATCCATCCATTTCGATTTCCTAATAGCCTGTAAACCCAAGAAGGGAAGTACAGAATACATAAAATCTAAAGGATAACAAACAAACAGATGCCAATCGTCATTTACGGTTGGAGTGACTTTAGCTGCGAGCACCTGGCTTCCAGTAGTCATGGTCAACAACTAACAGGAAAGGTCAAGCTTTGGCCAAGAGTAGACTTGCAGAAATCTAGAGAAATTCCTCAAATCGCACACTGTTAAGCTGCGCATACTGTTTGAAGCAACAATAAAGCAATTTATCATGAACCAATCCTTTGCAGTGCACAGAACATGATTTAAATAAATTTGCATGTCTAATTTGTCCAATATTGTGCACATTGTTTTATCTGTCGGCATTGAAATGTCCATCTATCTGTCATCATTTTATTAAAACATTTCCGCAACATGTTACTGCATGCAAATATTATAGCAATTTTTTTATAGCGAACTGTCACTTTCTTTATTCCTACCAAACCCAGAGGCAACTTAAAGTGTCACGAACACATGACATTGAAGCTTTATTATTTATTTAATCTTTGAAGTTTTGAAACCAATCTTATATCAATCTTTCTTTCTTTCTTTTCAGCTGTTCAGGCCACTGCTGGCCGATAGCCTCCCCAATCTACGCCATCTGATTCGGTCTTGAGCTAGGCGCATCCAGGTCACTTCCTTGGTAATCGCTTCGATATCATCCCTCCATCTTCGCCTCTGATGTCCACGCTTTCTCTTGCCATGTCTTGGGGTCCATTCTGTGCATTTCTTAGCCAATCGGTTGTTCTGGCTAGGTGTCCAGCCCACGACCACTTCAAGGAATGTATCTTTCTTGTGATGTCACAGACTGCTGTTTTTGCCCGTATGTTTTCGTTTCTCCATCTGTTTCTTCTCGTGATACCAAGTGTAGATCTTTCCATATTTCTTTGAGCTACGGCTAAGATATCAATCTGTTTCTTAAATCAATATGAACTGTCAAATATCAGGGTAAGCATGAATGAAACAATCTCATGTTGAGAACAAAGCGAATGTATTTATTTTTCTGAAATAAACGACACAGTGACGAATTCTTCACTTGTCTTTGATAAACAATAGCATTATTAAAACGTTAAACTATTTGTCCAGCACAACTTAATTGGAGAACTGTCAGTTAGATTCACAACCACGTAGAGTTGAAATTCTAACAGTAATCATTAAATAACTTTGAATATTATCTCCTCAAAATTGGAGAAGATCATCAGGTCAATCACTAGCCATAATCCAACAAACTTTTCAATTGTTAGAATATCCATTTTGATGATAACCATCAAGAGGTCCGATGATTCATACCCTAAGAAAAAGATGCAAGATGCCGTTCACTTCTCTGAATAGTAGCCGAGGCCATTTGTAATTGCTGTCGTTCTTGGTTGTGGTTAGCATATGAGGGCAGTTGCTATTACAAGGCAAGACAAGAACGTGTGTAAATGGAAGTCAATGCAGTTCAAAAGATAATTATTTATGGCATAATTAGTATAACACAAGAAAGAAACCTAACACGAATTCAAAAAAGCTGCTGTGTTAATAGGAAATGTAGAGTGCCTTCTCAAAGCATTTGTGAATTCAATGAAACATTGATTTGAACGTGGAAAAACGCACCGGCGGCGTGATCATTTCATGCAAGGGCTGAAGATCGGGCTGCTCAGCTTTACGAAAAAGTTTGATGGTATCATTCATCAAAACTTTCTTAAACTGTTCACAAGTGCAGTTGGGTTTGTGAAAGATGCGATTCTGTCCAGAATTGTTTCTGGTAATGGCGAAAAATCGGTAATCCGTAACCTAAAATACTGCGAATCAAGTAAATATACACAATTTTCAGACTGCCTCTCATCCCTCACAGGTTTCAAAATAGTGGGGGCAATTCTCTGATTTCCTCGAAAAGTTGTGAAAATAAGCATCCCATTCTACTCGCACATTTTTTGACATCGTTATATCCAATAAATTAAGAGAATTGATATTTTCGACTCCAGGAATAGGTAGATACGTTAGGATAGCTTTGAGACTTTGATTGTGCACACAGTAATAGCATCTTGATCTTTCAAACACTTAACAGCAAATTGACATATACAGCACTTTTCTCTAAAATGCTCAAATGCATTACACACAAAGTTTTCAAATGAAAATTCCTCCCCATCTTTCATCTTAAAAGTGAGGGTTGAGTCGTCAGCGTAACTCATATGCAGACAATTGAGGCTACCAGATAGGTCCTTAAATTTGGACGCATGCGAAGTGTCGCTGTGCAGTAAAAGTTCATATAGTCTATATTGCTTCTTATGTTAAATGTTTTGTTTTGTCCGTTTGCTTTGTATTGGTATTGATTTCCTTCAATTAGATATTCACAACACATGCTTCTTTGATTCCCACATCTTATGACATAAAAAATTTACAACTGGGCAGGGATTCCTCTAAGCATGATTCGCTAATTTTTCGCTCATAACCAAATTTGAGATCATCTTTTATTATTTTCTTTTGAAAATCATTTGTTGGGTAATATATAACGGAACATTCAAATTTTTGATTAAATAGAAAGCATTTGTTTGTCACATGTTTAATTAACAACAATAAAATTAAATAAACGCTAGATCAAATTGCAATACAAAAGATGTGCGGCTGGTAGGATTCGAACTTACGACAAAGGCTTACTAGACCTGTGCTCTGCCAACTGAGCTAGAAGCCACTTATGCGACTGTGTCGATTATTAAGTAAAACGTCTTTTGCAAGTTATTTTGTCTTTACGTGCGTCTGCAAAAAAGTTTTTGTATTGATTATTTATCATAATGAAGGTTAAACGATAAATTACTTGTTATACTACGAGTACAAAAATACGAGTATAAAATTGAGATAGCCTTTCCTGAAGACTCGCACATGATTTAAAAATTTGATTAGATGAGAGTAAAGTAACTGTCACTAAAACATTTTTCAGCTTAACAAATCCATAACATGGAACTGAAGTGTGGCCGATGGCGTAATACATGAATTTGCAATTAGAGGTGAATAGAATTATTGACACATGGTACGCATGGTAAGGCTACATAGCAAATGACAGAATATTGAAGTATCTTGCGATGCGATAGCTCGATTTAGATAATAAAATGATATCTTATGATTCTCCTTGAGGTTCACACTGATGAAATGTTCCGTCACTGAGTTAGTACAATTGTGTTTCAGTTATGAATAATAAAAATATGTCAAAAATGAAAATACAAATTGTGATAAGTAAGTGTGTTTAGATACTTTTCTCTGGAATAGCTCGATGAAATCATCTAGACTTTTGAACAAATGCTCATTATAGCTTATATAATCTAGTTATGTTCATAGAAGTTCAGTACAATTTTTTGTTCGAGAGGTTTCTTGAAAATTCCATAAGTAGCATATCTCAAAAATTCAAAAAATTATATAAATATTTAAATGTTTCATTGTGCTATATTTTGATAAAGTAGACCTGAGCAAATGTGAAAAACGTCATAGCTTTCTTGTACAATTTTTTTCATAATACACGTGTTTGGGACCACCGTGCGCTATGGGTGAGGTGGGGATGTCCTCAGCGCCCATACCCACCTCATACCCATAGGTACACCCACGGAATCCCCATTCCCACGGCAACCCTGCACTAGTTTACCTATTTCCTGATGATTCCAATATTTCTCAGCTCCACAAATCAAGAAAAGCAACTGCACATTTGAATTTAGAACTGCAGAAATGGTGTCGAGTTGCACGTTAGAAAAAACCTGCCAAAAATCGCTTTCTGCTTTTCTTGTTGAACATTTGCAACAAGGTAGATGGCTGCCTGCATGCAGGTCTTAAGAGATATTCTTGAAAAGGACTCATCAACGTTATGGTTTAGAATACTGGAGGGAAACGTTCGGATTATTGGGTCGGGATGTACGCTTCAATACAGGAATATCTTGTGCAATATCTTATACATTCTCATTATCGTTATTAGGCGACGATTAACTAGAAATCTCAAATATTTACGTTTTGCTTTCATTTCTAAATGTCTTGCATTCCTAATTTCAACAATTGAAGCTATTTCTGCTATCCCTCTCACCAAAGCGTCTACTAAATTATGTCAAATCCTCCATCCATCTATTGATTTATCTCATTTAAAGTTAGTTGATGTAAAATACTTGCATTTAGCCCTTGAATAGCTAACTAGTGAGACCCGTTGGGCGGCTTAATTGAAATTTTCCTAGCAGATTCGATTCGAGTGCTCTACGAGTATATTTTGTCAGTATTATTTGCCATATTCGAAATCTTGAGCTGCTATTACAAGCCGATTGCTTCTATCTTTCATTTTGTATGTAAACCTTGCTTTATTGTACAATTTCATGGCCTCCACTGAAAATGGTTTAGTATATTCCGAAACATGTCCGCTTGAAGGAGCATTTTTTACCCTTATATGTAATTTGTTATATTTGCTTACATTTTAGATTCTTAGGTTGAAGAAAGCCTAACTTTCAGCAATAACTACTCTTCAGTGCAATGCTATCAATTATGCTTCCAGGAATTGAGACAATCAATTTCAAATCCCCATTTAATACGTGTATAACTAAGCTTGACATGAAAATCATGCATCTTCGTTTCTCAACAAAGCATATCAATCAAATTGATATCAAAAGTAGTTGGGAAAATCACTGGTAATCTGATTGATTCGGTTCAATAAAATCGATCAAGAGAAGTGAAAAATAGGCATCATGTCGTGCATAATGCAGATTCGTTGTATAATAAAACACTTGTATTTCTAGAATCAGTGTTATGTGCAAAATTGCACCCAATGTGATGGTATGTTCTATAACACAAACTGAGTTAGTTGCCTCGCTTGAACGATTGTTGCTTGGCCCATACACTCAACTAGTAACAGACTACAGATGCCTAAATACCTGTAAAATGTGATTGAATCTTTCAAAACTGTTGATAGAGAAAGTTTTCAGGGTACTTCGTAGTAAATAATGCGCATTTGGTAAGTTTTTATCTTAGAACTTTCAAATTCAATCTTTCGGTGCTCACGTTCTTCTTAATTGTTAAAATCAGTGTCTTATGTTGATCACTTGTAATATAAGGCTATATAAGTTGTATTTCTTTGTAGGCCCACACTTTCCATGGGGCCACCATCGTTACTTTTATATTATCAAAAACTTGACGTCAATTTTTCATTCATCTCCGGTGCATTCTTTGAGAGAATATAACAGAAATGAAGCTTGGTATCTTGCGTGAAGAGAAAAAAATTACATTAAAATTTTTAAACGTTTTACGTTTTACAGTGCTGTCACTTTTCAACTTGATCATTTCGAAAAGAAAATAGCATTTAAAGAATTTTGACCGCATTTTCATATTTATTGGATAATGTCTGTTAGAATATTGTTAAAATGGCTGTTCAGTATTTGAAGCATGAAAGCCTTAAGAGGAAAAAGATGGACAAGTGCCCCACATCGACATGAGATAATTCGAGACAGGCAGGATTTTCTTAAGATTATTCCAAAAATTCAAATGTTTTTGGTCGAAAATTTTAAGCAGAATGCGCTATGTAGAGACTTTGACGTCACACAATAATAACTTTCAATACAGGCTGCTTCCAACGCATTCTTCAATTTCGCTGCACACTCAAGAAGGTCACATGTGGAAATTCGGTACATATTACTATCATGTATGTAATTAAGACTTTAAAATTGAAGGCTGAAATGTACAGTATGAAAAAAGTCCGTGGGGAAAGCATGTTGACGAAATCTGCTGGAAGAAAGCTACTTGCTGATCTGATTCTCATGATTTGGGATATATTCTTCCTTAATTGTCTTAACCATAAATGACTACCAATAAGCACACAGTTCAAGTTTGTGTTTTCCAGAACGAATTCAAGAATGGTGTCGTTGATCTTCGAATGAAAATGAGCAGCATGGGATTTATTTCTATAAATGGGTGTTCAGGATCAGATCGAATTATAGTTCTCTAGGAAAGACGAACAACTCAAGGATGAAGACTCTGCACTTTACAGCTGCAATAATTTGTTTGGTCGGTCTTGCTGACTTGCAGGAAGCCCCAGCTTGTAGACGTAAGTATTTTATGAACTGAAAATATCTAAGATTTACAATTAGCAAATTAGCGAAATTTCGATGGGTATTCATTACATATCACTTTAGAAACATTACTGAGAAATTACCTAAGTTAGTGCGCCTGCAAATATCAATAAATGCAGCTCTTTGCAAACACAATGTGAATAGAATAATTAAATTTTGAGTTCCATCCTCCGTTGAAAAATGGGAACAGACCTGTTGATTCATGATAGTGGATGAAATAGCAGCTATTCAGGTCTGCTACCACTTTCTAACTGAGGTGCAACTCAATAACTTATTATTCTGTTTATATTGAAAATATCTATGTGCTTTGTTCAGATTGGCTGACGGTTGTTAATGGAAGGTTTATTGGAGACCTTGTCATCAGAACAACCAGTGTCACTGATGTCCACAATCTTTCTGTTGCATAAATTACGATAACATTTTGAGGACGGTAGCTTACAGCTTCTTAAAATACGGAAATTTACGTTCTCACTTATTGTAATTTGTAGTGATAAAAATGAATTCAGTTTTCTTAGAGTGTCACTGTAATAATCGGAAAAACAAACCCTTGAAATCATATCGCTAATCAAGTTAACATTTTATCACATTATTTAAGATTCCAACCTGTTTTATGGTGAACATTTAGCTGAAAGTCAATGAAATTACATGTAAGTATAAGCAAGCTAAATGTCCATCAATTTCTTTGACACACGTCGTACATCTGATTTCAAAGAAGAAAAGTACAATTTCATTTTGCTTGTATAGCAATTGTCAGATTGCATGGTTTTTAGAGACCATTCAATGGAACTTGTGTCGTGGTGCACCTGTATTTAGTGCAAACTTGGACGTACGCAAATGTTTTCCATCTATATGGCACGCAGGTCTGTTTCATCAACTGAAGAAATATCTTACTATTCCTTACGTGGCTACTTCTTTGGAGATGGTACTGCAGTCCAACGGTTGCTGTTGAATTCGATGGAAAACTTTCCTCGGAACTCCCTGTGCAGTGTGGTACGAGACAAGGAGCTATCTTATCTCCATGTCTCGCTAACATTTATTTCTGGACTTTGTTACATGAGTTAGGGTACGTCCACATTACAAGCGATATTTTCACCGAGCGATGGACAAGCCGCACCCTAGCTGTGAGCTGCGAGCTTTGACTGTCCACATGACAAGCGCCATCGCTAGGACACAGCTAGCACAACGCTCGCTCAAAGCGCGGTGACAGCTTGTGTGGCCACATCATAAGCGCCCATCGCTAGCCGAGAGCTCGCTTGGCGCTAGCTAGAATCGATCAAACGTACATGATTCATTTTCACAAAGAATGTCTATAGAAGAATACGTTCTGTTGAGTGCCTCTTGAAATCTTGAAATCCTGGGATCGGGAAAATATCCCGGGATTGCGAACCCTAGAATGAATGGTGATATTATTTTTATTTTTCAAAAGTACAGTTCGGCCTATGTAGAGATAATCTAAAAGCGGTGGGATTTGAATGCATTTTCATCTGTAATATACAATGATTTTGAACTTACCTGTCATGCCGGTTTTCTCCGAAATATCTTGAAAAGCATTTGATCGATAATCACGATTCATAAATTGTCGATGCTCTTTTTTCCACAGTTCGGGTTTCTCCTGTACCAATGCAATAAATTCAAAGACTTTATCTGTATCTGACATGATAGTCCGGGAGCTAGCGTGAAGTTGTGCAGGGAACGAGGTAGTACATAAAACTTTCACATAGCATAGTACACCTCTAACCTACTGCAAAACTTCGCGTCTGCCGGATCAGATAATTTGCTTTTCAGAAATAGAGAGGATAACACAATCCTATGTATTTCGAGTGGTAAAATTGTGACAATTAAGGTGTTGACTCCATTTTTTCGAATTTTTGCTCATAAAAGTTATACAGATTGGTATTTTGTTGAACTGGTTATTATAGAAATCATCTACAGATCATGATCTTTCAAATGGGCTGTCATTTTGTGACAGAGGATGAAGTAAAGTGTACAAACAGACACTTTTCGTTAAAGTATGTCAACAATTTCCGTGAAATTTCTATGTTAAAATTTGCAGTTGCACCAACGAAAAGTGTCTGTTTGTACACTTTACTTCATCCTCTTTCACTGAATGATAACTCATTTGAAAGATCATGATCTGTAGATTATTTCTATAATAACCAGTTCAACAAAATACCAATTTGTGTAACTTTTATGAGCAAAAATTCGAAAAAATGGAGTCAACACCTTAAATGTCACAATTTTACCACTCGAAATACATAGGATTGTGTTATCCTCTCTATTTCTGAAAAGCAAATGATCTGATCCGGCAGGCGGGAAGTTTTGCAGAAGGTTAGAGGTGTACTATGCTATGTGAAAGTTTTATGTACTACCTCGTTCCCTGCACAACTTCACGATGGCTCCCGGACTATGACTTCGATCCTCACTTTGTGCACGCAAGCAACTTTCAGGTTGAAACGGAAATGAACGCCTCAGTATCTGTCCATGTTTCTCGTTCACCCATTTTACGTCATGTCTTAAAATAAACATTTGGCATCGCTCAAGCCTTGAGCGGTGATAAATATCGGGAAGTAAACCATCGCTCATAGTTAGCTGTGGGCTAGCGGAGAGAGCGTGTAGTGCGGACATTGCTACTGCAACATGCAGGATATTTATCGTCGCTCGGCCGCGGCGCAGCTACCGCGCAGCTCAAAGCTCGTAATGTGGACGTACCCTTAGACTGGTCTGGCTATGGAACTATTGCTACGTATGCTACGTATTTGAATGGGATATATTTGCTTGACATCGTTACACATTTTGCAAGTCATTGGCGTCTTTCATTTGTTCATCGAGACTCCCTGAAAACGAAAAGTCATTGCATCATATTTGGAGACCGAATTTTACTATCTTCCATTCCTTCCAAGTCTTTAGAGTCTTTTGTAGAGCGCAACATAGATCTATGATATTGGATCTCAGATTGGGCATTGGCACATTTTATGTCTTCTCGTGGTTACATGTACAGTTACATGTACTTACTTGTACCTACTGTCTACAAGGAGTTACACAGTGAGAATCTCCGAGCCGATGGCGAGGAGATTTCTGTGTAACTCCGAATAGACAGCTAGGTTACTGATATTTATTTCACTCATCTCTATACTTTATCCTCTTTTCCTGGATGCATTCTAGGTAGCTAAAGAACTTCTATGATTCTAGATTTCTATGAAAATCTATGTATATTTCTATAGTTGATTTAATGTGTACAGTACATTAAACGTTTAATGTACTGTAGCCTACACATTAAATCACTATCCTTAATCACTAAATATTTCTGAACATAAACAATGATCATAACATAGGATAATTATAGAAACAAATTAAGTCATGAAAAAGTCAAAATGTTGCTTCAAAATTGAAGCTTGCACATGAAATCTTGATGTGTTTAGGGGTCTGGCTGCATTATGATGAATTTGGAGCTTGTTTATGGGCAGTTCTGATTCGTGGAAATTGTTTGAGGACAGATCTAATTGGTGGAATTTGTACCAAACAAAGCTTTGGTCATGGCTGCCTCACATGCGCTTGCATCACCATACGTCAGATCTGCGTTATGTGTGTGGCCTGTCTTCCGAACCGATATTTCCTTTGAAATTCCTGCCATCACTAGCCGAGTTTTCGCAGTTCTTCGCAACGATGTATTCGAGTAGAATTTCTCATCATCGGATGGTATGCCTCTCATTAGTCGTGACAAAGTGGCAAGTTTTTGTACCATACTTTATTTTTTGGTTTATCAATAGGTGTCAAATTGAAAGCGTCATTCCCAAGCAGTCCGTTGGATTCAGGTCGATGGGATAAATAGCATTTATAGAGCTCAATTATGCATTTGTTTCGATCTTCATGAGGGAAAATATAGGTCACTTTTGGTTCTTGCCTGCTGCTCTTGATACCGTAATTCTTGTTTTTTGAAAAGTTTTCTACGTACTTATACTTTTCAGCACCGTTTTCATCTCGATACAAGGTTATTTCTGAATCATTACCGTATCTGAGATTACGATGTTCCTGACGGGCTCTCAAGGCAAAACATAATCCAAAGTGATATATCAATGTGTCAATCAACTGTCTTGGACTATTCCCTTCCGAATACTCCCTTATTTCATAGATCGCTTTCGGTTTTCAATGTAATTGGAACCGCTCTTCTTCTTTGCTTGACATTGCCTTTTTTCGCACATTCTTTCATTACAGTATCAAGTGTTTCCCTGGCCTCCATAAAAGCTCCATCTTTGAATATGCTCCACGGTTTCTTCAACTTGTAATTCAAGTGATGCTGTACACATGCTACTATTTCTTTTAGTGTCATGGGCGGATAATCTTCACCTTTTACCTTTCGAATGCTGGGTAAGAAATACTTAAAACAATGATTCAAGTCCGATTTATTCATTTCGTTCACTTCTTTGTACACCTTTAAACATCCATTATTTAGATTTGTCTTCCAATTTCTCATCCAATTGTTGAATATTCTCATTGCCCAGTTAACTTTTGCTTGGGTAGTTTCAGGAATACGATTGTTCAATAAGTCTTCTAATTGCTCTGATGACACGGAAACAAAGTGGTTTGAGTTGGAAAGCTGGCCTATCGACGGATCTATGGATGACAATTCACAACAAAATATACATGTATCTTCATCTTCTCTTAAGTATTGCGTTAATATATCATCGACATTTTCTAACATGTTGCAAGATGTTACAGGATTATCCAATAAATGATGGTGATCCAGTAACTAACATGGGAAGAATTTCAAATTTTGAAAAGTTTGCTGTTTCATGTCATTGGTCAAATGAAGCAGATATCTCCCTTCTCAGGAATCCCAATGAACCTTGGGATATCTAGGGATGCCCAAAGTGCATTATGCCGAAGTAGAAAATGTTTTACAACATTGGAAAGTAGGCATAGTACTATATCATCTGCATCACGTCCCTTGGATGTCATTGCTTAGAATGGAAAATTTGGATTTGATAGCAACTGTGTGGTGCGACCACAATTGATCCATCATTCGAAGGGGAGCTGGAATCAAAACAAAATTATTAGAATTAGAACAATTGGAATTGTTAAGAAATTTGTGGTATTTTGTAGTCAGTGAGGTAAAGTCAAGAAATCTGTTATTGTATTTGCTATCATGATCTGCTGCAATTAATCCTACAATTTGTATTTTGGAATGATATGATGTAGCTATTAATTGTCATCATCTAATAAATAAAAGATGGAATACGTTCAGTTACCAGTTTATATTACTTAAATGACTTGCACCATATACTTAATAGCTCATGCTTTTGGTGTTGAATCAAAAATACTTCTGGACTATTATAGAAACATAAATACAAAGAGGCATATTTCTCTGCATGGGCAGCATAAACAAAATATACATATGCATATTTTGTAAATTTACATGACTGATTTCATTTTCGTTACTTGATACTCATACGCTATGCACTATTGCTCGTCAGCCAATGATCTCATTGAATCATAAATACACTCCAGCCATCATACGACTTTGCATGTGTTTTGTTATGTATACTTAGAGATATGAATTTCTAAATGTCACAAAAAATGAACTATTTACAGGTTAAAAAATTGTGCATTCTAGTATTAGTAGGTAATTAAATTAATACAAACTTAATTCGCGTTAATTTTAATACCTTTAGTAATTTAGAATTTACATATTTATATGTAGTGATGAAAATTTTCCATGGAAAATTATGGAAAAAATTGGAAAATTTTGGAAAATATTGGAAAATTATGGAAAATTTTGAAAGTTTTCATTTTTTTGATAGGCCTTATAATTTAAGCGCTTTCACTGCCGAGGCAGCTAGGTACCAATAAATTGGGTCTAAAACTCTTAATTTCATAATTATTTCGATTAAAGCGATCGTAGCAATGCGAGTTTCGTCCGCGGATTTTTGAACATTCCTTTGCCACCAGTGGCTTGTGCCATTTTGTTAGCATTTTTAATTATCACACAGACACCGTTTGCGATGACGTAAATTTTGCTTTACAATAGGGGTATAATTTCATGCAATGTGAAAGATCTGGAGCAAAAATAATGTACTTCATTTTGGAATTTGCTTATTAGCTTGAAAGTTAAGCTTTATTATGCAGCGTTGATCAGAGAAAGAAATTGTTCATGTGTTGATGAACAAGTGAAGTATAGGCACACAGTCCACGCAGCATTCATGAGCGACCATATTGGAAGACATAAAGACGACAAACTCGTTAGATCTTTGGTCACTAAATATATCTGTGATGAGTAAAAGAATATCTATGATAGCTTCTAACTTCTGGCCTATTGTCCGACATCTTCGCTGGGGATACACATCTTCCATTTCTAGTTCAGATGGTTCAGATAGTTCCAATTCGATTTCAGATCTGCCCAAATGAATTTCAGATATGATCCACATGAATCTCCAGTTGAATTTAAGATCTTTTCAAAGTTGAGCTTCTGACAGATATCTGAAATTCAGCTAGAGAAATCTGAAATCCATCTAATGTCTCAAATTCATTTGGAAAGATCTGAAATAGACATGGAAAAGGTGCAGTTGGTTACAAAAGTTGACATACAGGGATGATAGAGAAGTTTTCGGTCTTTGAATATTACATAGTCTTTTCAACTGACTATAATAAGTCTTCAAAACAAAGGCAAAAACGTAAGTCACCTAAAAGAAATTTAAAATTTTCCGGAAAATTTTGAAAAAATTGGAAAATTTTCCGGAAATTTTTTCAATTTGCATCACTATTTATATGGCAAGAATAAATGTGATGAAAGCTTACTTTGTGCTGTTGAGGTGGTCGTCAATTCAAGGTCCTTTCGTTTAGTTGAGATAATATTGTTATAGAAAACATAATAGTTTTCCATGTGGGAAGTGGATACAGATCGCCATTGTTTCTTGAGCTCTATGAAGAGACAGCTCAACAGATAGTTCATCTCCATCATTTGATAGGTAATCCTCATTCAGTTCTCTTGATACCTTACTCTGGTAGTCAAGAGCCACTTTCCATTATTCATGCCTTCGCTTGAATCAGTTGAAGAAGAGCGTGACTTTTCTATCGTCTTAGTGTTGAGTCGGATTTGATGGTAACCTTAGTAATGTATATATGACCGGTCCAGGACAACAACTAAAAAAAATAAGATACCTCAAAAATGCAAAAAATGTATATATGACCAATTCAGGACAACTAAAAAATAAGATACCTCCAGAATGCAAAATCGGAATATTTAATACACTGAAAAAGAGTTTTATACATAAAAATAATATTAAGGATGAAATCAAAAAAAAGTTTTAAGCTCGTTGGGATTTTTTCATATACTGAGAATGAGTATAGGAAATATTTCATACACTGAAAAAGAGTTTTATAAATAAAAATAATATTAAGGATAAAATTAAAAAAAAAACAGTTTTAAGATCGTTGGGATTTTTTCATATACTGAAAAGAGGTTTCAAAAATATCACGTAGTCGAAAATTTAGGTAGTCTTTTCACATAGTCTGAAGATATCAGAAGATTGTATTCAAAATATTTATTAAAAAATGGAAGCCTCAAAAATGGAAGGAAATTCGAAAATGGAAGAAACTTCGAGAATATATCCTTCGTTAATAAATGAACGTAGTTCTACTTTAATGGACATTGAAAAGATGAACATTGAAAAACACAAAGATAGAGTTAGGTATATGAAAGATAAGGAATCTCAATTATTATTGAGATTAGAACATTATGATAAATTAAGAAAAAGATGGTCTAAAGCTAAGAATGTAACACAAGGCATTGGAATATTTTTAACAGTAAGTTTAGGAAGATTTACAACTGTTGTATCTTCAGGTGTTTTAGTAATTCCAGTAGTTGCTACTGCTTTAACAGGTATGGGTGTTTTTTCAACTTCACTTGTTACAATTTTAGATAAATCTTTAATAACTAAGAAACGAAAATCATCAAAAACTAGACATTTACATATTAAAGAAGTCTATGACAAATTACATTACTACTTTCAAAGAGTATGTGATGATGATGTTATTACGTTAGATGAAATTGAAAAATTTGATCAAATAGCTAATGAAGTAAATCAAATATCATTTCAATTACAGTCAGAAAAAGTTAATGACAAGAATAAACACGATGGAAAAACTTCTAGTGATGGTAAAATTTTTTTAGAAGAACTAAACACTCTATTATACAAAATTTTAAACGAAAAGATGTCAGACAACAAAGCAATAAAAAATAATTTGTTCAGTAAAATGTTTTTGTTGTATTCCAATGTTACCACAAAATTCAAATATTATATTTTAAAAATGGATAAAATTAGAGCTGATAATTTTAAAAAAATTAAACAATTAGAAGAGTTAATAAAACAAAGAAATATTATGAAAGCAAATCATCTTCAACATAGAATGATAAAAGCTGGTATTCAATCTGATATGTTTGAAAAATTGCAGCAAACCGAGCAAGTAAAAACTGATTTTGAAAAAACTATGAAACCATTTAAAACTCTTGAAAAAGAACTTACAGATAATGATAAACAAATTAATATAGCAGATCCAGCGCACAAAACTATATTAGATGACTATGGATTACTAGAATCAAACATTAATAAGAAATTACCAAAATCTATACAATTTGAACATTCTATTTCATTTATAGATGGAAAAACAATACCTAGATTTTATCTCGGACAAAGAGAAATATTTCCACAACCTTTTCGAGGTTTAATTTTTTCATCAGATAAATCTCCTTTTAGTTGAGATAGAAATTTTGTTGATCTTTTAAGAGGAGCAGATTTAAAAAATTATGCTGTAGAAGATCTCATAAAGTATAAAGCTATGTTAGATAGAGTTGGTGCAGTAAAATCTCTTAGACGTTATAAACAATTAGAAAAATTATTATCAACGGGAGTTAAAGAAGGAAAAGGTTTTAAAACAGAAACAACTGTAATTTTTACCAGATGACCCACTAGAATTAATAAATAGATTAGAAATTTTAATATTTGCAATAAAAGATTCTAGTTTCAATGAAATTCATGCTATATTGAAAAAATTATTAGAAAAGAAGATTCTAAATGATGAGTATTATAAAAGTATAGCTGAAATATGTTGTTGTTTTTAATTTTTTATAAAAAAATATTTATTTCGCATTTTAACTAAAAAATGTGTTCAGCAGATTTAGACAAAATTAATAATCATTTAGAAAATCTAACAGATTTTGGGTTCATCAAAATTTAGTACGACGTTAAAAATTATAACAACTACTTCATCACACACTTGTAATTTAGAACCTATTCTACATTTGGAACAAAATAAAAATTATCAACTTGCATTGACTAGTTTCTCCACATTTAACACTATTCAAAATGTTATCAAAGATGTGAAAGATCAATTTAGATATTCCACTGATAATGGAAAGTACTGACTTTTCTTCCTGGTTCTTACGAAGTTGAATCAATATCAAATGAAATTAAGAGACATTTAGGTATACCATTTAAAGATAAGAAACAATTACATTTTGCAGTTGAACCGGCAGTTAATAAATTTTCTCTTACTTTAGACGAAAATCATCAAGTTGATTTTAATCATGATAGATCATTGTCAAAACTATTAGGATTTAATATACAAACCTATAGTCAAGGTTATCATTTAGGTGAGAAGATTCCAAAAATAACTGAAATAAATTCAATTGTTGTACATTGTGACATTATTGAAGGAGGATATATAAATGGTAAATTGTCAAATTTAATATTCAGTTTTCCAGCTTTTACTGTACCCATTGGTTATAGATTAAATGTATATCCACAAACATTGATATATTTCGCTATTACAAGAAAAACTATTAAAAGCATTTACATTAGAATCACTGATGAGAAAGGACAAGAAATAAATTTTGGAGGTGAAGAGATTATGATAGATCTTTTGGTTCGAGAAGTTTAATTTTCTTCTTCTTCTTTAAAAATAAAAATAAAAAATTTTTTATTAAAAATGAGTGAAGTGCCCCCATTAAATAAAAAAATTTAAATTTAATCATCATTCAAATTTATCTAATAAAGTTTTGTCAGTTATTTGTGGAAGATCAGGTTGTGGAAAAACGTATCTATTAATTAAACTTTTAACGACTCCAAATTTTTTGGATTATAACAATCTTATAATTTATACAACAACAGCAGAACAACCCGTCTATCAATTTTTAAAGTATGGATTTGAAAATAATCTTAAAAAAACAGCAATTGCTTCATTATTCAAAGAATATGAAAAATCTGAAGATGAAGAAGAAATAAGTTCGTGGTGTGAAGAAGCAGCAAAAAATAATCAGTTAGTAGAATCTAATAAAAATAAACACATGAAGATACAATTAATAGATGATGATGGTAATATGCAAGATCCTAGTAAACTAGATATAACAATGAAGCATTGTGTAATTTTTGATGATTGTGTTAATGATAGAAATCAGTCAGTTCAGAGAAATTATTTCACAAGAGGTAGACATAATAACTGTAGTGTTTTTTATTTAACACAAAGCATGTATTCATTAGACGGAAGTGTTATTAAAAAGAATGCCAATATATATATATACTATTTGAATTAAACGCAAGAAATTTGTTGATTAGCAATTTTCTTTAGATCAAAATTCGTAGTTGTTTGTTTGCCGTATAATTTTAAAAACTCAGTCATGTTATTTGCCTGAGGACATGTATCGCCTATATTACTCAGTATAACTGTCGGATTTTCATCATTCATTTTAAATGAAATAAATTCTATCATTAAATTTACTTCAGGCTTATGATCTTCTAGTTCGCACAATTCAGCTCTCATAAATACATGAAAGTTTTTATATTCCTAATTGTTTAGCTATTTTCTTGAGATCGAAGTTTGTAGTTGTTTGTTTATCGTGTTGTTTTAGGAAGTCGTTTATGTTTAATTTCTTATCGTTTTTCATTTATATTTGTCACTTTTTTTGTTAGCTGATTACGTGAAGACTGAAAAGTGACAACGATAGTTGATAAATCTTTATTCATCAGAACAAAAAGGAATGCATTAGCCTGCAGGACAAAAGAATAAAGAATCGCAGATTCCCACGAAGCGTCAAACTTCAATCTAAACGTTACAACTACTGGTGTTGTTGATTATCTTCTTCTCTTTGAGCATGCTGTTGCCTTTGTTGGTCTTCTATTCGCATTTGTTCTTGTACTTGTTCATATGTTGGTGGGTTTGATACTTCAATATTAATAGGTTGACTTGTTTGCTGTATAATATTTTCTTCCTCCACTTCTGATAATTGTCTATTCATATTATAAAATAATTTCTGTCTCTGTTCAATAAGGTGTAGTATTTTTTGTCAATACTAAAATTGACTCTTCTTTCACCAAGATTTTGAAACAAGATACCAATGTTATGATCACGAAATAAATTGCTCGATTGAAGCTGTATGATTTGTCTTGTTAGTCCTTCTATTCTCTGACGTTTTATTTGAAGACGAAGTCGGCGTTCAATAGATCCAACCATGATATTGTGATAAAGTGAACGCTTTACGCAAGTACTCTCTTTCAAAACTGAGATAAGTTTAAAATTTATTAAATGAGATACAGTTTATAGGCATCAATGAAATCCCTATGACAACGTTGACATGACAATTGTAACTTTCTAAAACAATAGAGTTCAAGTAAACCAATGAATCGCTGCCATTTTTGGAGCCAACGCGGCTAAGAAAGCGGTTTTGGTCGCGGTTCCGGTCGGAGAACTGGCAGCGCATGTGGCTAGTGGGGGTAAGAGAAAAACATAAATGCGGGTAACAGCTGCTTGTTCTGAAATGCAATGTTTCATGAATGCGGGAAGCAGCTGTTCCCTACAATTGGGCGTTCATCAAAGTGCAAAGCAGTAGCAACTACTGGAATTACTAAAACACCTGAAGATATAACAATTGTAAATCTTCCTAAACTTACTGTTAAAAATATTCCAATGCCTTGTGTTACATTCTTAGCTTTAGACCATCTTTTTTTTAATTTATCATAATGTTCTAATCTCAATAATAATTGAGATTCCTTATCTTTCATATACCTAACTCTATCTTTGTGTTTTTCAATGTTCATCTTTTCAATGTCCATTAAAGTAGAACTACGTTCATTTATTAACGAAGGATATATTCTCGAAGTTTCTTCCATTTTCGAATTTCCTTCCATTTTTGAGGCTTCCATTTTTTAATAAATATTTTGAATACAATCTTCTGATATTTTCAGACTATGTGAAATTTTGATGTTTTTAGACTACGTAAATTTTCGACTACGTGAAATTTTGATATTTTTTTTTTGGACTACGTAAATTTTCGACTACGTGAAATTTTGATGTTTTTAGACTACGTAAATTTTCGACTACGTGATATTTTTGAAACCTCTTTTCAGTATATGAAAAAATCCCAACGAGCTTAAAACTGTTTTTTTTGATTTTATCCTTAATATTATTTTTATTTATAAAACTCTTTTTCAGTGTATGAAATATTTCCTATACTCATTCTCAGTATATGAAAAAATCCCAACGAGCTTAAAACTATTTTTTGATTTCATCCTTAATATTATTTTCATTTATAAAACTCTTTTTCAGTGTATGAAATATTCCAATTTTGCATTCTGGAGGTATCTTATTTTTTAGTTGTCCTGAATTGGTCATATATACATTTTTTGCATTTTTGAGGTATCTTATTTTTTTTAGTTGTTGTCCTGGACCGGTCATATATACATTACTAACCTTTTTCTACTGCTATTCCTTAATAGCAAAGTTAAACAGCTAATCATCAAAGTCCACTACTGCATAGTAGATGACCGTGCCCTTCCTCTCCTACTTCATAAAAGAATAGACTATCTTTGACCCATCTTGTGGATATTTCCATGATCATATGCCTATCTTTGTATTTCTCCGCTGAATTCAAATTCAAGTATTTCTCCGCTGAAATCACTATGATATTTAAGATATTGTTAAGTTTGTGTTTCATTGAAATATCTAAGTTTGTCATAAAAATGGATCTATAGAGTGCAGCATGGATCTATGGGATTGAATCTGGGATTGGGCATAGGCATGGACTCCTAGATATATGGGCTTAGGCATATTTCATGTCTTCTCGTGGGTTACATATCAGTAACCTAGCTGTCTACTCGGAGTTACACAGAAATCTCCTCGCCTTCGGCTCGGAGATTCTCGCTGTGTAACTCCTTGTAGACAGTAGGTTGCTGTGCATATCTTCCAATATGGTCGTTCATGTAGGCCTCTGTACTATTAAGCTTCACATGTTCATCAACACATGGAGAATTTACCACACTATAATCAACCTGCATAATAAAGCTAACTTTCAAGCTATAAGCAAGCTCCAAAATAAAGTGCATTATTTTTGCTCCAGATCTTTCTCATTGCATGAAAATATTATATGAAATTATATTATATAAAAATGATATATGATAAAATCCAGAAATTTTTATGTTTTTTTTGAGGTGGTTCTTGTCTCTTGCATTTTATGGCCAAGATATACATGTACATGTAGGTCTATTATCAATGTTCAACACGCCATTCAATTGGTTGTCGTCTGCTGTAACCGAAAATGTCTTTCATTTTAAGTTTCATGCAGTATTTCTTGGCATAAAAATTCATTTGAAATTCAAAAGCACCTCATTTTTGTATGTCGACACGAAAAATACATTTTTTGGATTGCTGTAAACAAAGAAATACAGTATGTATTTAAGAGGACTTTGGCTCTAGAATTTCCTGATACCCACTTCCTAACTTCTCTGGTAGTCTAGCACGCCAATGACATTGTGCCTCTTCAAAAGCTGTCCTCACAACTTTGTCAAGATAAGGTTCACGACGAATACGTCAATAGGATGCGATGTCGGAGGTAAAGGTTGGTGTTCCTGATGTGAGCACGACGTGTCGTGTTGAGCACTGACACCCGTGTCGTGTTCGTGGCTTTACTATTCGAGTCGTGTTGACAATGATTCATTGCAAACTTTTAGTTTGAGATAATTTGATAACTGAAATTGTTTTACTTAAAGACAAACTATTTAAAGTCCATCACGACAGTGAAGGATAGATAAAAGTAATCCTTTATGCACTTGCACAGATAGATCGAGCAAGGACGAGATGCAGCTGACCAATGATACATGGGAGTTTTAACCTTATACTGTGCTGACCCTCTCCTCCTGTGGTGGTCTCAGCACCCAAATCTGAGCAGAATAGCTTGCTCAGACCACAATTCCTGACACTCTAGCCACTTCACATTATGATGCCATAGCTCTGAGTACACAGCATTTTGATAAACAGCTTTTATAAGATGGATCACTGGTCGACAGTCTCTTGAGTGTAGTCACCGAACTTTGAAATAATGGAAATTACTTTATAGCCTCTTTAATCCCGCAACGTTCGTAACCAAAAATTGAAGACACACCCTTAGCCGCAAAAATGATAGAAACTGAAAATCATTATGTTTTGAATTTATTCCTCTATAATGAAAATATAATCAAAAATCATCAAAAATCATCAAAAAAGCGCTTAAACTGGCTCAGTTAGACTTGCATAAACATTCCCAAAGATAATTTGAAAAGAAACAGCAAGATAATCTGAATTGTTTTCTGGTGGATCACCGATGGACCACCCACATGCTCCTTCAAATTTGTGATGCTCATGTAGAAATACAGAATCGACACTTCAGCAGATTCGATGGAAGTATTGTCTCCTGATTCATCCCTATCAGCAGATTCATTGAAAATTTCTTGTGATACACGCACGTTATCCGTAATTTCTTCCATATCATCGTCGGATCCGACATAATCCGTACCTATCTGGCGCAAATCGAGTGCGCTTTGGACATTCCATTACACCAAAATGAAAATATATGGATTGACAGACGATAACGGAATTTATACATACGAATGACACGAGCATTGTTGAAATCTAAATGCAAGCACATTTCTTGATTCGACAGAAAACGTCTAGATTCGTTGTCAAGGCCAATCAAATGAAGGAAGGCAATGACGTCAGGCAGGAATAGTGTGGCTGTTCATGCAGCTTACACACCGCATCACGTACTTGCCATCTTATATTAAGCACGCTGTTTTGTCATGCCTAAGTCGGTGCTAATGTAATTCGTCTCCAACCACGGAATTAGATTGTTTAAGCGCATCACTTCGCTAGAAGTGCAAACTGATTCAAAACCATGGCACATACAGGAACTCAATAAGTGGGCAAAAAAGAAACTCTTAATACCTTGCGGAGATAGGAAAAGTAGTCGCACGTCGCTTGCGGATTGCTGTGAATTCCTTCAAAATGCTCCAATGGCCAGATTCAATCCAATCCACGATTCCTATAGATTCGAAGAATTCAGATCATTGCGTAAAAGTTTTCTCCATAATGTTGGGGACTCCGATCATTATTAAAAAAAGTTAGCAGGCGCACGAAAAAACGTTCATAAATTGCTCTGCAGAAGTTGACATCGACTGTGTCTTTTAGCTGTGTGATCCGGTTCATAGCAGTCACTGACACTTCGGACAATTTGGTGTGTTTAATGTTGAGCTGGCTACTCATTGTTCGATTGCTATGGTATTATGTCAGCAGATTGGGCCATTTCATTAACGTTACATGTTTCAATGTTTCCTTTGTAGGCAAACAGAAGAAGAGACGATCTGTCTTATTCTATGCTTTCAACATTCGGGTATTTTGACAACTTCGTTGCACACAAGCCATCCTTTTAGTAGTAGGTCATTTCAATAAATGTGATAGCAACCAAATCGGAGTGAGTTGCTTGGCATTGGTCACTAAACACTGATAGCATGCTTCCCTGTAGCCATACTGGTAGTGGTAAGACAGTTTTAAGTTGCTTTCGAGTAGCCGTTAAGGCATTATATTACATTAAAGTGACATTTTGCATGTGACTCACATGTGAGTCATGGACGCTAAGGGGTTAATCTGGTGAGTCACTGGTGTTCGTGTTTGGCAAACTGTCGAGTTGAAAGTAAATTTCCGACGTCTGCAGACATCACAGCTTGATCAACAATATTCGACAATCGAAGTGGATGCATTTCAGTACATCAAAGGTAAAGAATTGTATCTCCTTGTCATTGGAACGTTGCGACCAAATGAAGATCATTGGCGTCACATTTTGTGAAAAACTTGAAGCGGCATACACATGTGCGGAAATTACATTGACAATTTTTGGTTATTGAAAGTCATTTTGACAATATGTTTGTTTCTCATGACAGAAAATGCAAGCAGGTAGAAGAAGGAAAACATGAATCCTCTTAATTGTTTTGAGCACACAAGCGTAACTGCGTGACAAATAGTAAGATATTAGCAATAAAACATCGAATTTGCGATATTTAATTTGATCCTTTTACATATTTATTTTGATCCTTGTTTGTCAACCTTCATGTACCGCTCTTTGTACTAATGGAAATAAAGCATTATTATTATTATATATAAGTACATTATTTACACTCAGTCATGATTTTCTCGTGTAATTACCCTTTCGACTTTCAGATCACATTCGTAACTTACGCAATGCGAATATTTTTTATCTTGTCATTGACATTATAGGTATAATGTATTGTTATTGTGATGAAAAAAATGATATTTGCATAATTAAATGATATTTAACTTCAAGCATAGAAAAGATGCCAGTTGCATTTATGATATACAGATACAGCTCAAGCCATCTTACTAATCTTATGTGACAACATAACGGAATCACCAAATATTACACCAGCCTTCTAATGAAATAAAGTCATGCACAAGATAAGTTATCATGCTTCAGAGCATTTTATTGGCACAGTTTATCAAATTTAATATTCCAAAACTCACAAAATGATAGGCCTATTTGGTTTATCCACCTTTTAGCCGAATTGCTTCCTTAACTCCTAATGCTATGCGTCATGCAACTTGCAGCGCTATGACCTTTCTATGAATTTTGTATCATGGAATTAAACTTGAAAGAATTGTTCATTAAGCTCCTGCCTTGTGAAGATAGCAATATTACTGAACTTGCCTTGACTAGTCCTCAGATGTTCTCCAAATGTCTGAGGTTAGGGAGTTCTCTGGTCAGGAGGAAGAAGCATTGATGCCGAGCTCAGATGCATGTCCTTCATAAGCATGTTTCAACGGTTATCGATTGTTCCATACAAATCTCAAAGCTACGGGACCTTGACTGTTTGCATAACCGTGAGGTGTTGAGTCTTAGTCTCATATCGTCTTATGTGTTGAGTCTCCTAGGACCTTGATGACCATATCCTAAACCATTTATTTAGTTGGATGTTTGTCACAAATAGTGGGAATAATAAACAGAGGTTTCTATAATCTTAAAGACATATGCTTGATGTTTTCCTGAAGCCGTTTGACACTCATCAGCACTTTCGTCACAGAATTCTCCAGAATTCGTTTGGTTTTTGAGAGGAGGCCAAATTGGAGTTTCCGATTTTTTATTCGAGGAGTCAAACGCTGCATTCCATTGAGTCTATTAAATGCACACCCTATCTCACTAAACATTCTTCTCGCAGTTGGTATATGGAGATATGAATATCAATACCTGAATCCCTATACTGTACACACACAGACATCAGCCGAAGAGGCAATCGAATTTCTTTGAATATGGAGAATGATTTTCCTGCATTTTTTCTTGTATGTTTTCGGTTTTCGTAACCGCAGTTGCCAATCCTTTGACAGGAGGCTGTCGCTTACGGATTTTTAACCGGTAAGTTTTGCGTTGCAATGCATTCAAGAAAATCATCAATTTTCGCAACACTATCCTCAGGAAAGTCTCTAGGATTGCTCACAATCAAGAATAACGATTGAAACTTTGTTAAATATGTGATGATAGCTCCGTGATGTCTCTGAGAGCATGATAAGTGCAAGCTATCTAATGGAATATGACCGAGTTGAAGCAACTCAGGAAAGCATCTGAATGGCAGTAGTTCGTTTTTCACATGTCGTCGTCACAGGCAGTCGCCCGTCATGTAAAAGGCTAATATTAGCTCGTATTTTCAAAACATCTGCAGCCGATAAAAAATGTCGGACTGAAACAAAGTTTTGATATTTTAACGTGTCTTGTTCCTTGTTTGCTTTGTATGTAATAGTTCTACTAAGAATATGTCAGGAATAAAATAACCTGAAGCGCATTCTTGAAAACAACTCGATTTTTCCAAATTTTTGTGGGTGACTGTGTTATTTTCTCCCAAAGAGAAAAAGATCAAAGATATTTTATGTGTAAGGAAGAAGTACCTACGCAGAAATAAACAATAGGCACTAAGTAATTTTGAAATTAACATGTAATATAATCCGAAATGATAGTGTATCTTAATTTCATGAAGCAAAATCAATTTACGCTTGAGATAGTATGTCAAGCGTAAATCCCTATTGCATGTATTACATACAATAAAGGAACATATTTACAGAGCAATTATCGTGCAAATATAATCTAAGTCAGCTTGGCACATAAACTTGGGAAGACTCCGGATCGTGTCGGAACACTTGGGTAGCATGTACATGTACATGCAAGATACAGTATGATACTCGCCAATATCTGCATTTTGCTTCATGTCATCCTACCGAACATCGTTTGCCCATTGCTTATTCTCACAAGCTTTAAGAATAAGGCGAATTTGTTAAGATGATCTTCATGCGAGACATCATTTCCATCATTACTATCACTACTTTATTATTTATTAGATATTATCATTACTATCATTACTTTACAAATTGCTAAGACTAAAGTCGAATTACAGTGAAAAAGTGTGTTTCTTGAAACAAAGGAAACATTGTGGATCCAACTTTTTTTTTATTAATGTTGCTGCAACTTTTTCTTTGAAATTTGGAGATCCACCTTCAAGTAATTGTTCCATGTTCTGCAGTCTGCTGGATTTGTTACAGACATGTGATATTCCTTTTGCTAACAATGACAGTCAATGGGAGCAAATCTTTATGACAGTAGGTGTCTCAATTAGGGATGGAAAAGAAAGCAAAGGTGGATCTTTCGGCGCAGAAGGACGACCAACTTTGTGAATTGGTAGAGCAGTAGCACCGGTCTTCGCAGGTGTGTTCTTGGGAATTGATGACGCCGTCGTGCAAACCAAACATAAACATTTTGAAAACTGACGAGTCTGTGGCGCAGTCACGATCAAAGAATGATCAAATACATTGACTTCACGCGCGAAGATACCTTCGTCGTAGTCTCTTAATACACGAACACAAGCAATGCACAGTGCAGTTGGAGGGCAGTCGCGAAAGGATTTAGTCCTTGAATAACATGTTTTTCAATTATTAATCGATAGTCGTCGGCAATCCGTCGCATGTCTTTTGTTTTCCGCATGCATAGAATGCATACACGATTTCGACATTTATCATGATTCGGCAATCTCAGAACAATCAATGATTAGCCAAATGCAAGTATAGAACAACGGATTCCGAAGTCGGTCACTCTCGTGAACTCCAATCACTTGGTCGCGACAACTTCTACAGGTGCAATGAGTCATCTGAATGGTGCACCATGGAAGAAACGCTGATCAATTAACTGCGCATTTAAGTAGAGAATCAGTGTTAGAATATGATCAACTTGTTGCAATACAAGTAAATGGCTGCGATGATACAGATTGTTTCATAAAAAATGGATCACCCTTAGACATCGCCTTAACTTCAACTTTGTCTAACTCCGCCAAACTTGAACGAATTTCTCTGAAATTTGGAAGATATGTCAGTTGTGCTTACTAATATCATTGTTGGAAATTTCAAGCATGAATATTGAGTTGTTTTCCTGTTATAGATACAAAAGTAGTAGATAATTTGATCTTCATTTAGCAATGTTACACAAAATCATACCTCACTCTTATAAAATTGCATTTGTTTCCTTTGTTATGTAATATATTGTTCTACAAGCCAAAAGCTATCAAGCAAAACAAAAATAGAGAAAATCGGTCAATCAGAGCCAGAATAGCACCATTATTCATCAACAATAATGTAACTGCTACATGTGATTAAGTGGACTTCATGTTCCATAGCTTCCTGACTTCGTTGCGGTGGTGTTGGCAGCACTCCAGATTGCTTTCAGCTAGAAATCTATCTCTTACCGGTTGAAAACAATACAAAGCACAAATGAACAATAACGAGATCGTATTCACAAAAGGCAAAGTGTCAGCCTTGCTAGAACTAGGCTTTTCTTTGCGAGCTACAAGCAAGCGACTAAATGTCCCTTACACAAACGTGCATCGACGGCATAATGATGATTTTCGACTCTGTCGTAAAGAGGGCTCTGGCCGTCCACGCAAAACATCCAAACGTAGAGACCGCCTAATTTTGAGATTTGTTAAAGTTGATCCAAGTCTCTCCTTAACTGAGATGGCTGCACTAGACTCGTCTATTTCTAAGTCCACTATTCGTAGAAGACTTATTGAGTCGAATTTCAAGAGCTGTAAGAGGCCTTCTCAGATCGAATTATCAGATCAGCATACAAAAAGACGTCTCAGATGGGCAATGAGTCATTGTCACTGGCGAAATCAATGGCATCGGGTTGTCTGGTCTGATGAGGCATCAGTCCGTCTGAAGGATAGTGATGGTCGATTGAGATTATGGATAAAATCTGATCAGGAAATTCCGAGACATGGTCCCCGGGTACAAGGTGGTGCGACTCTACTGATTTGGGATGGCATTTGGACTAATGGCCGCTCTGAACTTCACATGCAGCAAGGAACTATGAATTCTGAACGCTATGTGAATGTTTTACGAATGAACGAATGAACATTGGTCAAATGACAGATCAACTTAGTGATCCATCGACTTGGTTATTTATGGATGATAATGCTACGTGTCACAGGAGTAGTAGAGTCAACTTATGCAAGTCTCAATTAGGGCTTGGGACATTATCTTGGCCAGCTCGTTCTCCTGATCTGAATACCATAGAAAATGTATGGAGTATTCTAAAACGTAGCGTTCGTCGTTCACTGCTACCTACAGATGGCGTATCACAACTTACGTCACTGTTAAAAAGAGAGTGGAGAAAGTTAGGTCAGTCAAAAATCAACGATATCATCGAATCAATGCCTAGACGAATTGGTAATGTCATTGACAATAAGGGTAGGGCCACAAAATATTAGCTTCTTAAGAACCGTTACTGTATCATAGCTTATCAGATTATATAAGGACATTTAAATATATTAGGGACATGAAATAACATGAAAAATGCTTTCTGTATCATACTTATGTTTTATTTAGTCAAATTTTAGGATGATCCACTTTTTATGAAACGGACTGTACAAGTTCGGTGAACAGAACAACATTATTACAACAATCAACATCTTAAGGCAGTGTACTATACATGTAGTACATTAGCATTTCGTAGCATACATGTAGACCATGCATGCCATTGCATATTAGATCAATGTCTTTAGTTACTAGTGATTTTTCTTAAGTAGAAGCTTAATTTTAGTCAGAACTTGTTGAAAAGATGATAACTTCATTAACAAGAAGAGACGGACTTAACAATTTATTTGCAGCTTCACATGTATATTGACCGATTTTTAAATTAGTAAATTGAATAAGTAACGGAGCGACGCGGATGAGTTGCTCAATTGAAACTTTTCTGAAAAGAATAAGTTTCACGGACACCAATTTTGTCCAGTTTGATTCCTTGCAATTATTAAAACCTGAATTTTGAAATCTGACTGTGCATATATCTATGGGACGGCACCAACGATTTGTTTATTCCTTACTTCTTTGATGATAGGAAGCATCACAGACACGAAATTCAGTGAGTTTGAGTCCGTGCAATTATTTAAACATAAAATTTAAAATTTGAATTTTGTATTTTGAATTTATGCATAGATCTATGGAACGACGCCGACGATTATTATCGATTTTCGCTTTTTGCTGTCAGTAGGTATCATAAAAGCTAAAAAATGTAAAATTACGTCTGTGCAATTTTTCATGACTAAAAGTTGGTTAAGACAGGGCGTGCCAACCCGTGTCCGCTATCTGAGCAGATTACACTACTCCCAAACATGAAAACACCAGCGCTAATAAAGAACGGACAGGCACCCGGTAAATAGATAAGATAAGTCTCAGCCGTGCTGTGCCGTAATTACCCAGTATACGCGTAAGATCACGGCGTGCGAAATGTCTCGTTGCGTTGACCAGTGAATGGTAACGTCACGTAAACGTTCTTCTTGTCAGGGTTGTGCTCCATCACTTTCACAGTGAACAACTTTTACCTGTCTATGAAGTCGAGTGGGTGGGTAGCCGTTGTCTAGTTGGAGACTTTACTGCCGTTAATTGTGCCGTGGTAAATTTATATCTTTTCCACGTTCGTCATCATTATCATGCTACTTAATACTTAGCCTCCAGTATTGCATAGTTAACGTACAAATTGTTCCAGAAGCATACAATCTCTTAGCTTCAATATCTATTATACCATCCATAGCTTAATACTGTATACGCGGTATACAGTAGGCCTACTGATTATTTTATAGTAGTTACATTTTCCATCTTGAGTTTGTATTATCATTCAATGACATTGTGATACAACACATTGTGATACCCCTATAAAATTTGTTTTCTAAATACATGTATTAGTTTAAATTATTTTGTATAATTGTTTTGACTTTGCATGCTTACTTTAGAGGCAACATTACTTTAAAGTACATCAAATTTTAGAAAACCTCCTTATAGTGAACTCTCTTCATAGTGAATTTTTTATATGGCCCCCTGAAATTCACTATGTAGAGTTTCGACTGCATATATATATATATAATATATATATATAATTGAAATCAAATAATATATATATATATATATATATATAATATATATATATATATATAATTGAAATCACTGCAAACGCAAGGATATAAGAGAAATGAAAAGACCAGAGGTTTCCAACAAAATTAATTGTATTCCCCGACTAGTTTCTGCAGGGTGCTACCTGCTTCTCAAGGGGACTGGGAATGAAATGATAGAGGATACAAAATTATAACTGAATGCATATAAGTATACACAAAAACATAGAAATTATGCTTAACATGCATTGAGACGAGGCTCATATCTTTGAATGAAAGCAAATTCCATTCTTTCCCTGTCCGCTTTCTTGGATTTTGGTGACATTTTATAAAATGGTGTTACAATGAATTTGATTTCTTTATTTTTAGCACAATTAGTTCAAATCAAATATGTCTTGCTTATCAAGCAATCTGATATACAAATTAGTCTGTAAGGGGTGTAATGAATACTATATTGTACAGACCGGAGACACCCTACGCCACCGCATGACACTTCACCGACAGCATATTTTTGACCCGAAATACTCCATTCTTCCCGTGAGCAAACGTATAACTAATTGTGCTAAAAATAAAGAAATCAAATTCATTGTAACACCATTTTATAAAATGTCACCAAAATCCAAGAAAGCGGACAGGGAAAGAATGGAATTTGCTTTCATTCAAAGATATGAGCCTCGTCTCAATGCATGTTAAGCATAATTTCTATGGTTTTGTGTATACTTATATGCATTCAGTTATAATTTTGTATCCTCTATCATTTCATTCCCAGTCTCCTTGAGAAGCAGGTAACACCCTGCAGAAACTGGTCAGGGAATACAATTAATTTTGTTGGAAACCTCCGGTCTTTTTATTTCTCTTATATATATATATATATATATATATATATATATATATATATATATATATATATATATATATATATATATATATATATATATATATATATATATATCAGAAATATTGCCCGTATTGATTAAAAAGAAAAACAAATAGTTCTTCTAGACACGACATGTTTCAGCAACGTTGTACAGATGCCATCATCAGGTGAACAAAAGACAATCATAGAGATCAGCATTTAAATAAATAATTTAAAACACAAGTCATCTTAAAACAGTTCATGTAGGCACCGTCGCAATAATTCTGTCCACTTTGTGATCAATAGAAAGACACTTCATGAATAAAAGATGAAAACAATAAAAGATATCTACAAATCCAGTCGCAGGTTAATTGAGCTTCCTCTGTCATTGATTAAATCATTCACTTTATGCTTTTTTAATAAAACCGATTCAAGAATTCTGGGATAGTACGTATTAGCAACAATTTTAAAATTCTTTTTGTCAGGAGGATGAATGTGGAGACTAATCTCAGTGGGAGTTGGGTATCCCTTGAGATGTTCATTCATCCTAGTCACAAAGTGTCGGATAGAGCAACCAATGTAACATTTTGCACAATGTTCACATGTGTATTGATACACGATTTGAGATTTCAACTCTGGCGACACTTTATCTTTGTTGGAGAAAAACGTACTGGTTTTCATAGTAGTAAAGACAGGACGAATTTTGACATCGGTCAAAATTCTGTTGATATCTTTGACTTGTCTAAGCAAGCCGTTTTCACTTTCAGCTATGTAAGGAAAGCTCCAATTAACAATGCGACGGGATTGCTGGTCAGAGCTGACAGGAACCCCGGTCTCGTGTCTCGCTTCCACCTCAACACGAACTCTAGAAATGTCACGATCAGAAAAACCATTTTTACGGAAAATGTTGGTGATGGTCTCAACAGACTTATTGTAATTACTGACACTGGAATTGATTTTGAGAGCCCGACTGAAAAGGGATCTCATGGCAGAGATGCGATACCATTTAGGACTGTAAGCAGCATTAGGAGTGTAGACGCCTGTGTTGGTCTCTTTAAGATACCAAGACAAGTCAAAAACATCTCCAGCTTTGGTAATAACGGTATCCAGAAAAATGAGACTATCATTCTTTTCCTCTTCCACAGTGAACTCAATGTCAGGATGAATTTCATTCAAAAAGGAATGAAACTCATGAATGTTAGCACTGCTGTCGAAGATGCAAAAAATGTCATCAACGTACCGCTTGTAGAATATGGGAGCAGAGCCAGTATAATAACGAATTTTCTTTTCAACCATATCCATGGCAAACGAAGCCATGGTGGGAGCGAGACACGAGCCCATTGACATTCCGTCAGTCTGTAAATATAGAACATCGTTGAATGTAAATAAGATGTTCGTGCAGGCCATTTTCAGGAGTTCTCGCAAGGCCTGTTTTCCGATTGGGATATCATCGTCTGTCACGATGGAAAGAATGTGCTCAATAGTATCATTCACCGGAATACTGGTGAATAAATTTCTCACGTCAAAACTAACCATTTTGATATTTTTGCAGCGTTGACCTTTCAGAAGATCAACAAACTCGAACGTATCTTTAACAGTATAATCTTTCGGAATAAGAGGTTTTAAAATGTTATCCAACCATTTGGCTAAATTGGTTGGATAAGCATTTATCATGCTCAGAATTGGACGATAAGGAGGATCATTCCTATCCTTGTGGACTTTGGGAAGACCGTACAACCTAGCCGGCTGAGAACCGACTGGTTTAACCACTTTGAATATTTGATCGGAAATCAGGCCTTTACTTTTCAGCTGGGTAAGTTAACGTACGAAGCGGTCTTCTTCGAGAATGAACGGATTCTTTTTTGATCTAGCACAAGAAGAATATAATTTGAATTTGGACTTGTTCTGCAGAAGCTTGTTCATTTTAGAAACATAGGTAGCACGTTTGTCAATGACGACACCGTTACCTTTATCGAACTTTGTTATATAAAGGTGTTTACGAGCCGACAATTGGCGAAGAACTTTGATCTTAGAATGCCAGTATTTAGAGACTTTCTGGCGAGAAAAATAAGATTTAAACGCACTGCGAAATTTGTGCTTCAACGTATTCAATTTGCTCTCATCTAAAGAATCTGAAAGAATTTGACTGAAGATAACTTCAGCTTCAGCTTTTTCATTATCAATAAAGATTTTCTCTCTAGGCCAGGTCATAGAAAATCCAAGACTAAGGATTTCCATCTCGTCTTTAGAGAACTGATCATCAGAAAGGTTGACGACAGAGGTAGAAGAAGAAGTTCTACTGCCATCAGAGTCAGCTTGAGATCTGGAGTTGATGAGAGATTTCAGTTTTTTATTGTGAATACTGCTGATGTTTTTTCTCAATTTGATGAGATGATGGTTCATGATCGACTCATAAAGCATCCGTTCATTCTCTCTGAAAGAATGTAATAATGCCTTCAGACTGTTGTCTTTTTCATCAAAGTCTGTTTTTGCTTTGACGATTTGTTGATCTTCTGAAAGGTCAACGCTGCAAAAATATCAAAATGGTTAGTTTTGACGTGAGAAATTTATTCACCAGTATTCCGGTGAATGATACTATTGAGCACATTCTTTCCATCGTGACAGACGATGATATCCCAATCGGAAAACAGGCCTTGCGAGAACTCCTGAAAATGGCCTGCACGAACATCTTATTTACATTCAACGATGTTCTATATTTACAGACTGACGGAATGTCAATGGGCTCGTGTCTCGCTCCCACCATGGCTTCGTTTGCCATGGATATGGTTGAAAAGAAAATTCGTTATTATACTGGCTCTGCTCCCATATTCTACAAGCGGTACGTTGATGACATTTTTTGCATCTTCGACAGCAGTGCTAACATTCATGAGTTTCATTCCTTTTTGAATGAAATTCATCCTGACATTGAGTTCACTGTGGAAGAGGAAAAGAATGATAGTCTCATTTTTCTGGATACCGTTATTACCAAAGCTGGAGATGTTTTTGACTTGTCTTGGTATCTTAAAGAGACCAACACAGGCGTCTACACTCCTAATGCTGCTTACAGTCCTAAATGGTATCGCATCTCTGCCATGAGATCCCTTTTCAGTCGGGCTCTCAAAATCAATACCAGTGTCAGTAATTACAATAAGTCTGTTGAGACCATCACCAACATTTTCCGTAAAAATGGTTTTTCTGATCGTGACATTTCTAGAGTTCGTGTTGAGGTGGAAGCGAGACACGAGACCGGGGTTCCTGTCAGCTCTGACCAGCAATCCCGTCGCATTGTTAATTGGAGCTTTCCTTACATAGCTGAAAGTGAAAACGGCTTGCTTAGACAAGTCAAAGATATCAACAGAATTTTGACCGATGTCAAAATTCGTCCTGTCTTTACTACTATGAAAACCAGTACGTTTTTCTCCAACAAAGATAAAGTGTCGCCAGAGTTGAAATCTCAAATCGTGTATCAATACACATGTGAACATTGTGCAAAATGTTACATTGGTTGCTCTATCCGACACTTTGTGACTAGGATGAATGAACATCTCAAGGGATACCCAACTCCCACTGAGATTAGTCTCCACATTCATCCTCCTGACAAAAAGAATTTTAAAATTGTTGCTAATACGTACTATCCCAGAATTCTTGAATCGATTTTATTAAAAAAGCATAAAGTGAATGATTTAATCAATGACAGAGGAAGCTCAATTAACCTGCGACTGGATTTGTAGATATCTTTTATTGTTTTCATCTTTTATTCATGAAGTGTCTTTCTATTGATCACAAAGTGGACAGAATTATTGCGACGGTGCCTACATGAACTGTTTTAAGATGACTTGTGTTTTAAATTATTTATTTAAATGCTGATCTCTATGATTGTCTTTTGTTCACCTGATGATGGCATCTGTACAACGTTGCTGAAACATGTCGTGTCTAGAAGAACTATTTGTTTTTCTTTTTAATATATATATATATATATATATATATATTTCAAAGAAGGATCGCCCAGGAAAGATCGCCACATATATATATATATATATATATATATATATATATATATATATATATATATATATATATATATATATATTTACATATACTTTGCTTTCTTAAGCAGGCAGTTGTAGTCAGTAGGCCTTACGATACAGAATTGAACGTTTCCTTCGATGCATGATTTCAACATAAAGACAGCGGAATTCTTCAATGAAAATTGACAGACAGTGTCAGACACCAATCGGCTTTTTCAGCATATAAAGATTTTAAGATTCGTTGAATGTACAACAAGATGCAGTGCTGATCATTGTCATCAATTAGGTATAATTTCAATCAATTTACACTTTTACCTTATTCTGAGCGCGTCCACAATGTTTTTAACAGTCAACTGGACACAACTTGACAACTTTTGTTGTATTAGTGCTGACGTTTTCAAGTTTGGGTTCAAAAGAATGCTGTTGTCGTCAGCTCCAAGAATATGAACGATTTATGGCAAACTTCAAATTTGTATTATTCCCATAATAAGCCATTTGGTGAATCATTTCCCTCGATCGAGGTCAACAGAAAAACAAAAATGTACAGGTGCCGAACGTTTCAGGAATTCTCCCCTCGTCAGCGGCGTAAAGTCAATCGGCAAAGTCTTCTGTAAGTTGCCCACAGTAATATTTACACCATCAGAGGCAGAGAGCAGCAATCAGATTCAGAACTCTACAAGTTTGCGTTTGCGATTTATCTGCGGTGAATTGCATTTGATGTAGTGAGCTTCTGTTATGCGTGTTTCTAATTGATCTCTTGCACTCTTCCAAAATCTCTAGAGAAAAAAGGTTAATAGATTTGCACACTTCTTGATGCATGTTAGCAAAATGTTTGGTCAACGCACTACTTTTAGTGTTATTCGTGATAGCATGAGAATGTTCTAAATAAGCTTGCGAATCGTTTAAGTTGGAACAATTTCCATAATGTCAATCAGAATAATCACGAATCTTTACGGATTCCTTTTGATAGAAACGTTACTGTTCCCCCTAAGATGGATGAAGACAAGGAATTGAACCTGAAGCTGTTCAAAAAAGAAGAAAAATTAGGGGTACTAAGCAAATTCACAATAACATAAAGAAAACTCGTAATTTTCTGAAGAATAATGATAAGACTGTGGTCCCCACATATAAAACGAATAAGCTTGTGATAATTGATACTAATGATTTGATCAAACAAACTGAAGCAGTTTTGAACGACAAAAAAACATGCAAAAAATTGATAAGTCCATAGATTAAGCATATTAGGTAGAGTGGTAACTCCGCATTTATTAAGTCCCCAATGTGTATACACTTCCGATTTTGTTAAATGAACTCGAAGGAGATTTTCAATGACACAAGTCGGACAATTTGACGCAGAAAATCATTTTTACCAACTGAATTCGTCACTTCAGATACGTGACGTGACGCAAGTCGGTTTTTATGACGCAAATGGTATATTAGACGCAAGAAGTATATTTGACTCAAGCTGAAGTAAATAAAAATTAAAGTCAGACTTTTTGACGCCGTTCGCATATTTGACTCAAAATCATGAAATAAATTCTGAAAACTTCCTGACGCGTCCGAGCAATTTGACGCATTTGGTATATTTGACTCAAAAACGATCGATAATGCTATGCGGTATATTAATATCTAAATATACGGTCAGAAGTTCTTTCAACAATTTATGTATCGAATAAAGCGCTTATCTCAAAAGAACAAGTTAACATGGGATCAAATAGGCCTATATCAAATGATGCCCAAGATTTACAATCTTAGTTTAGACAGGGGTTCATGGTAAATTTTGCACATCAGAAATAAGGCGATCATGCTTTCTTCCAATTCAATGTTATCCACTGTTAGAATTATTTGTCAGGATAATTTGCTTTAAGTTTCAATGATCATCACACTATAAATGAGCTAATCGCGGGAGTAATTTTCTGTCATTTGGAACATTCATCGTAATCGAAATATAATTTGCAGAATGTTCGAATCGATTAATTAGAAAATTACCATCTCATGTCAAGTAATGAGACCGAAAAGTTGACACTACGTTTATCAGGGGGGCAACGATATGACTTGAATAGTAGGCCTTGCCTACATTCTTTGGTTTATTTACAGGATCGTCAAGTAGGCAAGTCATTCCTTGAAAATACATGAAACTGAAGGAAGGACTAGTGGAATTGAAACTGAGAAATTGTTTAGGTCTAATTTTTGGAATGTGAATTTAGCAAGGAAGTGGAGGGGAGCACAGTATGGAAGTTACAATATCCGAAAGCAATGGACCTATTGTCAATAAGATCTTTGTAAAGGGATAAAACAGCAGAGCATTTATAGGCCTCACACGAAGTGAGCAAAAATTAGAGGAAAAGCTTGACAACAATAATAAATATGAATAGGACAAAGACCAAGAATAGAAGGATATCAGCAGATGTCACTTTCCTTTCAGGCTATGGTCTTCAATGATTTTGTTATTTTATTGATATTGTTATTTATGAATTGAAGCCAAAATAGGCTACCAAAATTCACTCTAGGCATTCGATAGAGAGAGAGAGAGAGAGAGAGAGAGAGAGAGAGAGAGAGAGAGAGAGAGAGAGAGAGAGAGAGAGAGAGAGAGAGAGAGAGAGAGAGAGACCGTATTTGACCGTATTTGCCGTATTTGACGGTCTCAAAAATTTGGTGTTTATTGCAATAATTGCATGAATGCATTCGGCATCCCCTATCATCATTCAACCATCATCCCCAAATCAATCATCCTCATCATCATCCCAACCCCAACAAGGGTTTATCACCTCCGACAGCAAGTGCGAATCGTGCAAGCGTGTAATAACGGACCAGTTCTTCCTGTCCTGTAGAAAGTGCGATGTTTTAATGCACTATGGTTGCACGAAATTGCCAACTTACGAGCTTGTAAAGTATTACAAGGAAAATTTATACAAGCGAAAATACAGCTGTGCTAAATGTGTTGAGAAGATACATGAAAACGAATTTGCAACGGTCAAAGAGAACGTGAAGATGTACGACGGTAATCAGCAGCTACTCGAAGAGTACAAGAGACGCAACAGCCTAAAGGATCGAGAAACGGCTGAATTGAAACAGACACTTCACCAAGCGATTTTGAAGCAAGATGAAATAGACGAAGACCTACAAACACACAAAGAAGAAATGAAGATATTACATAGAAAGAATGAAGATCTTTTACTAACATTGGCGAGCTACGAGTCCCAACTAAGCGATTATGAAGAAAAGGAGAAGAACAGAGTCGGAAGCAGCATCGAAGACAACAATCGAAGTAAAAACAAGGAAGCTGAAGACAACAACAAAGACGACCTGAGGAAATTGATTGAAGATCAACGAAAGAACACTGATTGCGAACTCTCCATAATGAAGCATCTGATAGACGAATTCAAAAACACTATCAATGACAGATTAAACAGACAAGGGCAACATCCAACAACCATCAGGACACCACCACCACCACCACAACAGCAACAACAACAACAACCTTACTACCGAAACGACAATCGACTCAGAAGACCCGACTACCAGAGGAGACCACCCCCGATTTGTCATTCATGTGGGAGAAGAGGACACATCGCTCGTAATTGCTATTCTAGACCGAGAGGACATTTCATTCCAAGAAACAACTACCAACAGCAGCGACATCCTTATAGACAACCGTACCAACAACGATACCAACCGTATCAGCAACAGCAACAATTTCAACCGATGAACTACCCACAGATGTATCAACCAATGTCTCAAGGACCATTCCCTCAAAATGTGAATGTAAGCGCGCAACCGCAGCAGTACTTTTAACGAAAGTGAAAAAGGAGAGGAGACAATAACGTCTGAGACAAAAAGTGAGAATGAAATTCAAATTATAAAATTATTTTATACTAACATCAATGGCTTAAATATTGATAAATTAAAGGACCCCAACATGACTACAGATGCATTTGACTCCGATATAATATGTTTTACTGAAACACACTTGACTGAATATAATAAATTGCCAATTAACCAATATAATATCATAGAAACTACTAGTGAATCTAAAAATAATTTAGGACGTCAAATTAAAGGAATCAACCTGTACCATAAAAATGAAAATTTCATCATAGAGCAGTTGGTATCTGAAAATGGAGATTTAATAATAATAGAATTGAAAAGTAAGCAATGGAAAGAAATAAGGAAGATACATATAATTATCTGTTATAGAGAAAGCAGGGAATCAAAATATGCCGATAAGGACTACCTTGAAAAAATAAAAAACTACATAGAAAAATTCAAAATGAAACATGTGATCATGATTGGAGATTTGAATAGTCGAATTGGAAAGTTGAACGATAACAAACACTTAAACCTCCCGCCGAGAAAGTCTGAGGATATAATAATAAATAAACAAGGAAGAGAGCTTTTAAATTTCTGTAATGAAACCTCGCTTATAATAGCGAATGGAAGATATGAAAGTGGTGATTACACATTTTGCAGGCTTCAAAACGGCAAGAACTATAAGTCAGTTATCGACTATTTGTTACTTTCTGAATCTATGCTGAATAATTTGGAAGCATTCAAAATAATGGAGCCAAAATTATACACTGACCACAGACCAATAAAAATTCATCTGAACATAACTCTAAAAGCAAGCTCTAAAATATCTAATATTAAAGATAGAATACAAGCAAACTATAATAAACGCATTGTTCCCTTCAAATGGACAATAAAGTATGACGTAGAAAAATATCACCAGACCATTTCGGATAAGAGTTCAATACTATTAGAAGAAATGAAAAATACAAAACTAAATAAATTAGAAATTTATAATAAACTAGTTGAAGTCAATATTAAATCATTACATGCTACCACGAATACTAATAGGCAAGTCATCTATTCTGACGACACGCGATATTTTAGAAGAGCGCATAAACAAAATACTAAAAACTATAAGGCCGACAAATCTGAACGAAATCTAAGTCTACTCCTACAATCCAAAAGAAACCTTAACAAAAGCATAAAAAAAGAAAAAAGACAGTTACAGAACTCAAAACTGAAGGAACTGCAAAATGCTAGAGCAAATAACGACAGTAGAAGCTATTGGAATATACTTAAAAGAAACAGACCTAATAAACCCAATAAACATAAAACCTCATTGAATGCTGATATATTTAAGGAAGCAATTCAGAAGCGAGATAATGAAAATAAAAATATAATAGATAATCGTAACTCAGATACCACAGTGAGTCAAATGCATCCTTGTAACAATGATGATACCTTAAATCTAAATATCACAATAGCAGAAGTTGAAAACGCGATTAAATACTCAAAAAACTCCAAATCTAGTGGCCCAGATGAAATTGTATATGAAATGCTAAAGAATGACACAAATCAAGCACAAATTCTACATACTTTGTTTAATCAAATAATGCATGATCAAAATATTCCTTGGCAAGCCAGCTGGATAACCCCAATTTTTAAGAAAGGAGAAAGAAATGATGCCGACTCTTATAGGTTTCTTAACTTATCTTCATGCATCGAAAAACTGCTGACACGAATTTTTAATGATAGATTAAGTAGTTGGATTGAAAAGTATGAGTTATTGCATGAATCACAAACAGGTTTTCGAAAAGAACATTCTACGATTGATAATATCTGGCTGCTAAAAGAAAGCATACAAATATACAAAAATAGGAAGAGGCCACTGTATACATGTTTTGTTGATCTATCTAAAGCTTTTGATTCCATTCCAAAAAGCAGACTGCTTGATAAATTGAAAATCATTCTGCCATTTGGTAATTATCTGACAGTAATGGAAAACATTATAAAAGGCAAAACCTACAAAATTTTATTTAACGGAAAAGAGAGCGAAGAATTTCAGATAACATATGGCATTCCTCAGGGAGATAGTTTGTCACCAACCCTATTTTGTATATACATAAATGACTTATTGAAAGAACTATATCAAAATCTTGATGAATTCGATCCAGTACAAATAGCTGATTCACAAATAGCGTCACTTATATATGCAGATGATGTTTTATTACTGAGTGAGACGCAGACTGGAATTATCAAACAAATAAAATGTTTCCATGACTTCTGCAAACTAAATAGCTTGAAAATAAACTACAATAAAACTAAAATAATGATATTTGGGGAAAGACAGAGATATGACAAATTAATTATAGAAGATAATGACATATCTCCAATTGAAGTTGTAGATGAATATGAATACTTGGGTTATTGGATTACTAAAAATGATAGGAAACACATCGAAGAGTTAACCAAGAAAGGAAGAGCATCCTCATATGTAACTGCCAAAACCTTGAAAGAATTCAGTACAGTTGACGGTGGGATAATTGCAGAAGCATTTGAAATGTTGACATTGTCAAAAATGAAATATGGCGGCGAACTGTTGTTTGACAAAAATTTAGCTGACTTAAATCGTGTCATTCTACAGTTTTATAAAAAGTATTATCATTTAAGAATGACCACTGCTAATTATTGCATTTTTGGTGAATTTGGAGCAAAACCGATGGAATTTTATTGTTATAAATCTGCCATGAATTATTTTCTAAAACTGAATAATAATAATGATAAAAGATTAGTAGCGCGAATCTTTAAAAACATTAAGTGCAACGTAGAGAATAAAGCGTATCGAAGTTCATGGTATGTTAGAATATCTAAACTGTTTGATAAAGTCAATTGCTCAGAGATAAAAAGTTTCGAATGCACTGGAAAGTCTAAGAAATTAATTGCTAACGCGCTAATTGAATTCTTCAGGAAAGATTGGATCGACAGTGCCAAGCATAGTAATAAAGGATTGATGTATTTACAGCTTTGTAGATTTCAATGTGAATTAAAACCTTATTTGATGGATAGCGGAGATAAAATTAGAATTAAGAACATTGTCAAACTAAGAACTTGAAATCACACACTAGCAGCAGAAGTAGGTACTTATCAAAATCGTAATACATATAGAGATTGTGTCTGCAAATTATGTGACCAAGAAGAAAATGAAGATATCTATCATTTTATTGTTGCATGTCCGGCTTACAACATTGAAAGAAGTGCTTTAATACCGCATCTGAAAGATGCTTCTCGATCATACTTTTATGAATTTATGAATTCTTTGACCATTGGGCATGTTAGACCAATAGACGAGTACATCGAAAAGGCAATGAATATCAGAAGTCATAGATAGCGGATTGTAGACTGTACAATCTACATTTAAGAAGTACAGATTGTTTCATAAAAAATGGATCACTCTTAAACATCGCCTTAACTTCAACTTTGTCTAATTCCGCCAAACTTGAACGAATTTCTCTGAAATTTAAAAGATATGTCAGTTGTGCTTACTAATATCATTGATGGAAATTTCAAGCATGAATATTGAGTTGTTTTCCTGTTATAGATAAAAAAGTAGTAGATAATTTGATCTTCATTTAGCAATGTTACACAAAATCATACCTCACTCTTATAAAATTACATTTGTTTCCTTTGTTATGTAATATGTTGTTCTACAAGCCAAAATCTATCAAGCAAAACAAAAATAAAGAAAATCGGTCAATCAGAGCCAGTATAGCACCATTATTCATCAACAATAATGTAACTGCTACATGTGATTAAGTGGACTTCATGTTCCATAGCTTCCTGACTTCGTTGCGGTGGTGTTGGCAGCACTCCTGATTGCTTTCAGCTAGAAATCTATCTCTTACCGGTTGAAAACAATACAAAGCACAAATGAACAATAACGAGATCGTATTCACAAAAGGCAAAGTGTCAGCCTTGCTAGATCTACTTCACATACAGCAAGGAACCATGAATTCTGAACGCTATGTGAATGTTTTACGAATGAACATTGGCCAAATGACAGATCAACTTGGTGATCCATCGACTTGGTTATTTATGGATGATAATGCTACGTGTCACAGAAGTAGTAGAGTCAACTTATGCAAGTCTCAATTAGGGCTTAGGACATTATCTTGGCCAGCTCGTTCTCCTGATCTGAATCCCATAGAAAATGTATGGAGTATTCTAAAACGTAACGGTCGTCGTTCACTGCTACCTACAGATGGCGTATCCGTCAGTGTTAAAAAGAGAGTGGAGAAAGCTAGATCAGTCAAAAATCAACGATATCATCGAATCAATGCCTAGACGAATTGGTGATGTCATTGACAATAAGGGTAGGGCCACAAAATGTTAGCTTCTTAAGAACCGTTACTGTATCATAGCTTATCAGATTATATAAGGACATTTAAATATATTAGGGACATGAAATAACATGAAAAATGCTTTCTGTATCATACTTATGTTTTATTTAGTCAAATTTTAGGATGATCCACTTTTTATGAAACGGACTGTACTTTGCATGTCTGACCATGGATATCCATGGATCGACCTGTCACAACAGCTAGATTGTCGAAAGAACAATGACGTCTGAAATCATAGACAGCGGAATGTGGACTAACTGCACATGTTATAAATAGGAAGCTCTACACATGATATCATGATAGACTTATCGAATCGATATCTAGACAAATGGAAACTAATTGTAGCTGAAACAATAGATATTTGGCAAAGAACGCAATGAGATTGGTAAGGCAATAAATACTGACTGACTAGAAAACAGTGAATAGGAACAATACATTGCGTAGCTGACAGTTAATGATGAAGATTAATCACTTTCATAGACACTAGAGCGGAGAAATTTCCTTGTCACTTGCTGAAAGTCTAAATCGGAGGTCGGTGACACAACTTGCTTTGCTGCATATTATTTAATCAATTCCAAACTGTCTTTCAGGTATGTACGAAACATGATGCATGTATTCTCTAAGACCTGAAACATTATTAATCAACCGTGCCTCCGATTAAATAATAGGATTAATAACCTGCTGCTGGGTGTGATGTGTAAATAAGAACAATAAATAACACGATTAATAACATCAAATTATCTTACAAATGACAAGATGCATGCCCTGTCTCCTCTCCTCCCTGGATCATTATAAATCACGTTTCATTGTTGACATTCATATCGTTATCATCATCTGTACATATGTCAGACTTTTTCAGACTTTCATTTCAAATACGTCATCAAAGGAATTCAACGACGATCAAGGTGCTAGTGTGTTTTTACCTTTCATCTCATACATCCAATCATGTCATCTTTCACCTTCATTCCACTAGCAATTAAATGAAATAATTGTATGTACCATAACGTTTGTACCCACTCGTTGGGCAATAAACTTTTTGAGTTTTGAGAGAAGAGAGAGAGAGAGAGACGTTTATAGGGCTCTGAGGTTCTTAAAGATATTTTTATAATGCTGGGATTATAAAATGAGAAAATCTAAAAAAACAAGAAATCGCAGTGGGCAGCAATGGTATGAATACACCTGTAGATATACGATAATTGGACTTCCGAAATATCTTTCACATGAATATGCAGATATCATCATTACGAGGAAACATTGCTGCCTACTTTCGTCTGCATTGTGCCGTAGCTAAGTTACACACAATGATAATGATGAAGCGCTACAGCATTATCATTGTCGACTCCTTTAAATCGCACCCCTCCGAGCAAACGGATCCGATCAGCATCCTATAGCTTCTCCGGAAATCAACGAATCTTCATTATTGAATGGATGCACACCATTATTTCTACGTCAGGAGCCGTTTGGATATCCAGTCTATCTCCGCGGATAACAAATTTTTATCCCAAGGAGATCCGTATCTTATAAGCGAATATGCTTGATATCCAACCGATACCTGGTTCGTTGCTTTTTGAGGGATATCCGTGCTATCGATTGTGCATTCTGGTTATCCGCCTGCTTACAATGGATATGTAACAGTCGCGACTTCGATTTCAGTTTGCTATCCCTACGCTGTCATCTAGTATTTGATTTCGATATTCGTTGGTTATACATTCGATGCGTGAAGCTATCCGCCAATGATGAACAATCCAAAAACCAACTAATCCTCAGGTCGGACAGATAATTATAATCTGTACAATCCGGGGATCCACTGGCTTCTGGCACAATTTTTGGCTGAAAACCGAATAACGATTCTCATCTTACCTACTTGCACGTACACACAGCTAAAAACATTCATGCAATTCATGAATGCAATTCAAAACCTGTCATATTGCCAATTTAAGGGACCGGCATAAAAATTTGCATTAGCACAGGTTTTGCAATAATAGAGGTTACAGACGAAAATTATTATTACGATTTTTTATTATTACATCCGTGCGTTATATCAAGGAAAAACTTTCATGAACAATTAATTGATTAGAAAAGAAATCAGTAATCTTGGCCAGTGAAAATCTGCGACTTAAGTCACGTATGACAGCTGCCTCATGTTCAAAAGTAGATTGCAGTATATATGTGAGCCTACACTGCTTGCAGTACATGTATATGATGTTAATGGATAGAACTGTGTGCAGAACTCATGCATGCCTGCAATTTAGGCTCACATGTACAAAGCATTGCCGGTCCACTTTGTACAGTACCGGAGCGGTATAGTCTTGGTGTTATTAATCGTATGTGAAATCATGATCTCTGCAATGACGTCATTATTGAGGTTAATTGAGGTTGATTTAAGGTTTAACTTCAAGTATATGTAGAATGATGTAATCAAGCACAAGTTAGTACTATGACATAGGATACTTTCAAAATGCGTGTTTGTAAGAATACTTATCTTACTCATGCTTATGCGACATATAAAATCTACAAGTTTATGTGTAGGCTGTTTATAATTAGGCTTCGGAATTATAGCCTATGCAAAGAAGGCCTACATAATTCATGGATCTCATTTCCTACATTATCTGACAAGATTCGATTGTTATTTTATCTTTAACGCCTAGTGTTTTGGCAATACGAAGGGTAAAGTCTTTCAAGAGACCGCGAAATTTCCTTGAAATAAGACAGGTTTTGCAATAAGAGAAGCTGCAATAACAGAAGCTGCTGGCTATGGTAGAGATAGGAAAAAATTTGGGACCGAAACATTTTGTCGCAATATGACAAGTTTTGCAATAAGAGAAGTTGCATTAAGACAGGTTCGACTGTATATCAGCGATATCTTCTGATCATTCTAAGACGAACGCCGTCGAGTTAATCAAGCAGGAATGCTGAAATGTGTAATCGTTTTTTCTCATTCTTTTAAGAGTAGCTCTTATTACATGTACATTGTCAGTCATAGCCCTAAGGGCCTATATTGTCAGTCTGATGAGTTTACTGCAGCTATGCCTTTTGTGTAACAAAATTAGGCCTACGTGTCGTTATAATCGCAATTACACAGCCTTTGAAAATAAAAAATTGATTGATTGAAAAAAAAAATAAATTGATCTTTCTGATATAGCAATCAATGAATCTCAATAAGGAGTCTCAATCAATTAATAAGCTCATACACTATCATTTGTATTTCTTGTCAATCTCTGATCCCTGATGCACATCTCTATACGGGAATTTGCATAATTGTTATCTTAGATAATTTCCAAAGAGCCTGCCAAAAAGAACCCGAGAAAAAAAAACTTTATAAACTTAATAGGAGATCAAATAATACCGAAATAACCTACTGGGATCCTTAACAATACCACACAAACTTATGAAGTCAAGAAATACCGAGTAAACTTATTAGGATTAATCAGTATCCCAGTAGGTTTAATGGGATTGATAAAGTGTGTCCTACTAAGTTTATTAGGCAGTTGTAAAAGCAAATCAACTTGATGGGACACTACATGGACGTTCATCAGGTAGTTGTGAAAACAGAAAAACTTAATGGAATGCTACCTGGAAGTCCAGCTGAACCTGTAAAACTACTCTTTTCGGACATTCTATGCACATACTTAAATCTGAAGTTTTTGGGACTTCTATGCAGTGCAGTGCTTCTATGCAGCACTACACTTACAGCATATTTTCAGCGCTTTTGACGTTTTGCCTATATGAGCGTTGCTGCTCGGTTGCTTCTACGTAGCAAATGCGTCGTGGATACGTAGCAGTCGGTAGCTGCTCGGTTGCTTCTACGTAGCAAATGCGTCGTGGATACGTAGCAGTCGGTAGCTGCTCGGTTGCTTCCACGTAGCAAATATACGTTGCGGATACGTAGCAGTCGGTAGCTGCTCGGTTGCCTCTACGTAGCAAATAAACGTTGAGGATACGTAGCAGTTGGTAGCTGCTCGGTTGCTTCTACGTGGCACACATGCGTTGTGTTTACGTAGCAGTAAAAAAAATAATAAACCTCCCATCGATTTCTCTTTTCCTCTTCCTCCTCTCTCTTTCTCTGCATCCTCCTCTCTCCATCCTCTTTCATCCATCTCTCTCTTTTCTTCCTCCTCTCTCCATCCTCTTTCATCCATCTCTCTCTCTTCTTCTTCATCAACTTGTTCACTTGCTATTCCACTTCTTTTCCTTCGTATCTCCTCATATCTCTCTCATTTTCTCCTTTCCTTTCTCTCTTTCTCTTCTCTGTTATTTCCACTTTATCTTCTTCATATTTCTTTCTCTCTCCTTTTCTCCTTGTTCGATCCCGTCGCTCTTCTCATTCCTATCTATGCATTTAGATATATTTGATGCATCAAAGGCATTATTGCCATAGTCTCTTACACGCGACAGTATTTTTATGCATAGGAAAAACTGTCACACCATCTCACAAGATTGAAATCCGCATTTCACAATTGTGTCTTCAAATGAAATGATCTTTTGAGTGCTCGCTAGTTTTTAAGTCTTAAGTTTAAAAAGCTTTTAAAGTTAAAGAAAACTTTTAAGTTTTTTTCTCTCCGCTCTAATTTTGTGACGATGACACCTTGTATGACAACCTAGTAACCAATTATATAGTAAATTCAGTTTGCTTTTGCAGCATGCTATGCATCTGAATCTGCAGAAGTGATGTGATTTTGAAAGCTTTACCACAGCCAAGTTCCGTTGCGCAATCTCCCTGCCCTTCTCGCATTAGCAGACACATTCCATCGCTATCCATCCTTCGGCCGCATTCGTCTTTGTCCGGTTTCGCCTGCCGACAGCTACAGAAACAGGTGGATCGATGATGCGCTGACGCGTCTCGCGTGCAGCCATAGACAAGCGTGCAGCGGGCATTAAATTCATGGCATCGCGAAGCTGAGTAATGATGATGTTACGTCAAATATAGCAGTGTGGACTTTAACAACGTACGCCATTGCTGCTACATCCTTCATCCGTGTACAGAGATCACTTCTCAGTGTTGTCTTTTTCATCGGGCACAATATCAGATTGAGTGACACATGAATTAAATAATACAACCTTCGCCGTGGTGAAGAATTCCTCGAACGAAAGCAACTTTTCATCCGCGATAGATTTACATGTACGAAAATTGATATAATTATCCAGTAAAAATCGAAATCAGCAGAGCAGAACTTCTTGTGAATGAAGCAATCAAAACATATTTGATCTCCATAGACAATATGACTTGTCGCTATTTTCCAACTGCGTGTTTCGATCTCAATGCTTCTCATCTTTCTGTGTCGATTACTTTCGTCGCAACACGTAAGTATCAGCATGCAAATTCCTATTTTAATATGTAATTAAATGAAATAAGAGCTTTACGTATATAAGTGGTGTACAAAAGAATTCATTCAGACGCTAACAATCGAAACACTAGAATTATTGTGGTTATCGGAAAATTCAAGTCGATCCAATTTGAATCAGCTCGATATATTTCAATGGCTCACTGCTAAAGATATACATGCAGAAGATATACATACTATACAAGAATATTTACTATGATAGTGATTCAAAATACACAAAGAAATCATAAATCACGCATATCAATTAATTAACACTATCATTTTGAATCACTACCATTCTCGTAATCCTTTGCTCCTGAAGATAATAGCTCTGAACTATTGAAATATATCGAGCTGATGTAAATTAAATCAACTTGACTTTTCCGAAAACTACAGCAGTCTAGGGCCAAGTCACATAGAATGATTAATTTAGGTGTAGTATGAATTTCTTCTTTTGTAATTTAGTTCTGTCATCAAGAATTGGGAAAACGCATTGTCTAGTGCATTACTAATGTGAAAAGTTGTGATGCAGTGGCTTTGCACTATAAACCAAAATCAGTGATAAAGTGGAATTTTTGAAATGATTAAGTTTCTTTTCATATAGGGATAGGCCTATAAAATACTGATGGTTAAGCCCACTGCATTCTCTACTATATATCGTGATATTGACAAATAAACTGACAATTGATATGCTATTTTACATTTGTCAATAGGCTATGATTGACCTATATCAGTTTTACATGTATTTGCATTCAGGCATAATTATATGCATGCAGTAATGCTCACAATTAATTTTAAAACATAAAAATTAGTGTTTTGCATATGATGTTGAAGGCTAGGAACAAGAGGCAATTCAATTTTCTTGGCATTGTGCTAAAAACAAGCGGGTCACTCCTTCTCTATATTTGCCTTCTTAAAGTTATGTACAATAAAATTTGAGTAGGCAAAAACCACGGCGCTTCGTGTCACAGTTTCCTCCCACTTTTTGATGTGTCTGTGACGCGAAGCGCCGTGGTTTTTACCTACTCAAATTTTATTGTACATAACTTTATGAAGGCAAATATAGAGAAGGAGTGACCCGCTTGTTTTTAGCACAATGCCAAGAAAAATTGTTTTACATATTTTTACATAGAATAATGTCGAATAATCGATCATATCACATATGTTATGTTGCTATTTCAGGTTGACCAATTCGTGTGAGAATATCTTCGAACCAGCATCTACATGTGCTTGACCATCGAGTTCATCAGGCGACTGTAGAGCGAATCTAGAGCTAATAAGTAAGTAAGAAAAGGCTTTCGGCTAGCCGTCTTAATTTTCGTAACTTGAATTTCATGTATAATATTAGCCTTTGTCCACCCTTTCTTCTGGATCATTCGATAATTTTACATTATTATTCAATGATGTAGGCATACATAAAGTCGGCTTCAAGTGTGCGAAGGAAGTGATGATGCATGAGACCCGCAATCAACCATATTTTAAATGAAAGTACTCTACAATTGAATAGTGTTTTCATAATGTTGTCTCATTTCTCTTCAATTGCAATTATGAAGTATTTTGTAGTATTTCTGTCATAACATGCAAGCGAGAGATGCATGCCGGCGTTCTTTATTGTTTATATGACTTTTTTTATTATGAAATAACTTGATAAAACTTTTCATTTGCTCTTCGGTTAAAACTTAATTGAGTGAAATATTTCATGCAATCCTAGTGTAGGCCTTTATTCGGTTTTTCATGTACATGTATTGTTTGACTGTAATGTGTTAGTGATTTTTTGTTTCTCTCGTTAAAGAATCTCGAAACGTTGATTCAAAAATCTCTTAATTTATTTTATTCCTGTGAAAGCTAGAGGCAATTTCAAAAATAATTAAGATCATCAATTGATTAATTGAAGTTGATCAATTGAAGTGATACATATTCATTGAGGTTTAAAAAATTTACTGAATTCTGAAGCAATCTTAAATGTTTCTGTTCAATTCTTTTATGTCGATTTGGTGTTAATTGAAAGAGATGTAAACAATAGCTTTTTGTCAAACATCATACCGTAAAGCAAAAATGTGTGCCTGTGTGAAAACAAAAATATGCTTTATACTAACAATTGCAGTTAAAAGATGACAATTTTTAACGGACACTCTCAAAGCGTTATTCAATACATAAAATCGTTACAAAACAATTTTGCAAAGCCACAAAATTCATTGAAATTATCTAATGGTAATTCATGAAGAGGGCACACATGCAACACCTGGTTCAGGGCAGGTGTTGTATCTGCAACACCCTTGCCGGCGTCCCTGATTATCAGTCAATTATTTCTTTATATTATCCTATTTGAGTACATGTTGGCGTTTGTTAATTCGGTCCAAATTTATACTCTCGATCCCCATCTAAGGGCCTGTTTTGTGTGAGAGCACTGCTCCTGACCTAGAATGGTCAATTAACTTTGTCATATTAATGCTATGATATCAACTTTTCAGGTATGGATGTCCTTTCTGCCTTGTGATGGGTGATTATGATTATCAATACAGAAAAGTTATATTCAATGTGACGGAGACTTTTCCGACAAGAACGACTGAGATGTACCACCAGCATTTAAATCAGGCTGTTTCTACGAATTCTCCGGCATTTGGAGTAAAAGGGCCTACTAAACTTTCTGAAATATTGAAGATGCCTAGTGGTATTTTGTTTGATCCCATGCACCTTCTCTATCTCAGTGTAAATAAGGCATTGCTTTCAATTATTCTCAAGAACGAACTTGTGGATTGCTTGGTTTTGTCCTCAGTCATCGAAAAAGTGGGAGTTCCTCATTATTTTAGAAGAAAGCCCCGAAATATCTTAACTGAATTTGCGTTGTGGAAAGCGCAAGAGCATCGAGTATTCCTCTTATATTACGCGCCCTTAGTTTTTATGTATTGCTGGCGTTTGTCCCAAGAACAACCTAACGATATATTTTTCGTCTACTGTCTTCTCTCGACGTCTGTGTATTTACTATCATCTGAGTATATAAATGAGTGCGATATTGTTGACACCGAACTTTATATTAAGACATTTCAATCTTATCTGGTGAGTCTATTAGGTGACTCCGTGAGAACTGTAACCCTACACTGCCTATCCCACCTTCCTGAACAAGTCCGTCGATTTGGTCCCTTGCAGAATGTCTCAGCAATGTCATTCGAAAATTTAAACCGACAACTGAAGCAGAGTATTACCGGAACGCGCGGGTGTGCTGAGCAAATGATAAATCGCTATTTGAACTTCCAAATTAGTGCTTCATCATCCAAATCCTGTGAATCAGTTCCACATGCAATTGGAAAATCGACACCATTCAAAAGATTTAAAGTGGGTGACCTTGTGTTTCATAATAGTAAATATGACAAATTTTTGAAATGCAAGTCATGCTACGTGTTTTTGAATGATCTTCGTAAATTTGCGAAGATAAAGGCTTTGAATGTAATAAACAATGAAACATTCGCTGTGCAGTGCAGAGTATATGATGACATGTTTCCAATTTTTTCATTGTCAAGTAATTTGAATTTGCCACCACATATTATGACTAAGATGTCAAATAACTGTCCGTATTTTTTCTTGAAGAAGGGAGGAATCCGCGAGATCTCGCCAGTTGAATTTTCCCATCACGCTATTATCATGAAGGAAAAAGATTCATATTTTGGTGTTAAAGTGATGAACAATTATGAACATGAGTAATTTCCTGAAAGGTTGACTACTATAATTTTTGTTTCTCATGTTTGCTGTTTTTTGCTTGACATTTTTGAAGCAATTCATTTTAACATTGGATGTAACTTCGAATGGTAAATGTCATGTAAACGCGTAATTTTTGGAACGATTCATCAAATTTAAACCTCAAACTAGCCAATATATTGACTCATGTTTAAAACGTTTCTTCTGTTTCATATCGCATCTTTTCAAGAAATCAATTTATTGTTATAGTGCTCTTGGTGTTCGGCTCTCCTAGGAAAGAAATCTAATTTTTTAATTCCACCTTTCGTTTGGATGTGTGGCTTTTCATATAAATTGATGTAATCTTATCTGAATATTTATAGAAGGTACAGCGATGTTTTGTAATGACTGTGTAAGGTGTTGGGTAAGCTTAACTACAAATGCATAGCCTAGTGGGAATCTGTATAAAACCGAGCCAAATTAGTAGGAAACTGGATTAAACCTAACAAACCTAGTAGGAAAACCGGTGAGACTGGAACAAACCTAATGGGATACTGGATTAAACCTAACAAACCTAGTAGGAAACCAGCGAAATTGGAATAAACCTACTGGGATACTAGATAAGACCTAACAAACCTAGTAGGAAACCAGCAAAACTAGAATAAACCTAATGGGATACTGGATTAAACCTAACAAACCTAGTAGGAAAACCAGCTAAACTGGAATAAACCTGATGGGAGACCAATCTATTCAGAATAAACCTATTGGGTACTTAGCAGGTTTTGATGTCTGAATTACTGGGTCGACTTAATAAGTTTGTTCGGTTATTTTTTCTCGGGAATGAACATCAGTCAATGGAACATTCAGACATCAAAAAATTCACGAATAAATGCTATGCTTATAGCCGCAGCACAACGTTAAGATACACGACATTGCAGCATAGCCTACCCGGTACATGCAATAATGGGAAGTAGCACGAGTGTTGTAGAAAGATAATTTATGGACCTGTGTAAGAGCAACCTATGTCATTTTCATCAGACTTAATTAGGCTTTTAATAAAACAGAAGCCTGATTGATGACATGCCGATCGATTTCAAAAAAGAGACGCTACTAAAATTGACATACCGATAAAATCAATGTGTTCACTGTTCATAGAATATTAACTAGGCCTTGCGATAGTCTATTCTATATTATTCTCCTGGTGTCTGCTTTTGGATTTGTTATCAAATTATGTGCTACTCTGAGAGATAGGCGTATACACTAATTTGCGCTATGCTTTCTACAGCAAAATGCAACTTCAAAATCTGTTTCACGGCAGGCCTATGTGAAATGGAGAAGATCCTTTTCAAGAACTCCTATACCTAAAGTACTGCCTCGTTCCTATGCCGCTATCTAGTTAACTCACACAATTAGACTGGTCGTCTCTTCTTCCGTTTGACTAGAAGGGAAACATTGGAACATGTAGCGTAAATGAAATGGCACAATCTCCTGACTAAATACCATAGCAATCGAACAATGAACAGCCAGTTCAACATTAAACACGCCAAATTGTGCAAAGTTTCAGTGACTGCTATCAACCGGATCACACAGCAAAGAGACACAGACGATGTCAAGTTCTACAGAGAAGTTTGTGAACGTTTTTTCGTGCGCCTGCTAACTTTTTTTGAAATGATTGGAGGACCCAACATTATCGAGAAAACTTTTGCGCAATGATCTGAATTCTTCGAATCTGAAGGAGTCGTGGCGATCTGAGAATTTTGAAAGAATTCAGAGCAATCCGCAAACGACGCACGACTATTTTTCCTATCTCTGTAAGGTATTAAAAATTTCTTTTTGCCCACTTGTTAAGTTCCTGCATGTGCCATTTGTTTGAACCAGTTTGCACTTCTAGCAAAGTGATACGATTAAAAAATCTAATTCTGTGAGTTAACTGCTTCTTGACAAGCATCCTTCCTTTCGGTCCATATTTCTCTACAACCAAGTTTGTGTAGGCCTATATACTGTACATGCGCATTGGGCTAACTATGCTACTTAACTCGAGTAATTAATTTATAGATTTTTTACTGATGTTAACGATGACTTTAATGTGTACTTTGTAAGCTCACTGCTATGGCCGCTTTTCATTTGAAGCAAAATATAAAATTATGGTAGAACTTTATATGAAATTCTTTTCTTGTCCATTCCTGCAAATGCTACTACCTACGTGTATTTAACACTATGCATAAGGCTTATTATATTCGTAGCAGTAAAAGGATGTTGCTAATTTTATGTTGCATGTAAATTCCAATAAACAGACAGGCGAAGCTTGCTCATACACGCTTTCCAAAAGTTAGATGTAATTGAAGCAGCTGCGAAAACGTGAAATGTGGTGAATGCCAGTAAAGAAGTGACACTATTTTATAGCATGCAGCTACTTTGCTTTGGGCTGGAAATGGACTTTCAATTTAGACATTGTTCAAATTCTGTTTCATAGGCATTAGAATGATAAGGTGGACAGGGGCAACCTGTTAACAAAGTGACCTTGTAGAGAAGAATGTCGAATAAAAGCACCTTAATTGACAAAGATGTCCCCTAGCTTTGTTAAAGTATGGACCTTAATATTCAATTCATAGCACTATTTGCACACTGCAGATAGAATCTGTTTTTCGTAGTGAGTAGCTCGGTATTTTTTTTTACTTTTTTTTGCCCACGTTATTTCTTTTGCGCATCAATTCATCATCTCATACTAAAGGGTCATTTTCACTGTTTTCTGCTTGAGATTCGTGTGTGCTCTTAAGATTGCAGGCTTATCAATATTTCTTGATTTCTATTGATTTTAGCTGTAGAAAATTTTGCTATGGGAATGCAAATATTGTGCAAAATTCGCAAGCGTGACGCGGCAATAATTCTTTCCCTGAGGAAGCGTTTTTTTCAAGGTGATAAATAAGTGGTGATTGGATTCGCGCACGATCGAGACACTGAGAATGTCACGCTTGTGATTACAGAACATTTAAGAAATCGTATGAGACTTGGCAGTTTTACTGCCCGTTTGCTTATTTTCTGTACCCAGAAACTATACCAACATTTTTATATTTTGTAGACCATTGAATATTGATATTTTGCGAACTTCTGCCAAATTATGGTTACATTATTGTGTAAATGGTTGTCATTTGATCAAGATGAATAATTCTAGGATTTGTATGGCAACTTGCCCTGAGCATGTTTACGCAGTTTTCATTTTTTGTTTTTACTGCATTTGTGCAAAATTTCTGCATGCCGGAAGTGACGACTAAAAATTGCTGAGAGTTATTTGCCAAATCTGCATGTCTAGTGCTCTATCATAAGTGTCTAACATACTGGAAAAAATAAGTTTCTCGATTTAATATGATGCATTTATGCAAAACAGGCGGTCACCCTAGTCATGGAATTCGGCACCTTGAAATTTCCCCACTTCAATCAGATTATGGTAGCCTATTTATTGACTATCTTGAATAATAAATTCTAAGGGGACCTCGTCAACCAGTCTCTCTGATTCTACCAGGCCATATTTGCATGCAAGCCTAGGCTATGAAGAGGTAGACATTTTGTAACTTACTCTGTGATGGTTGATCGCGATTATGAATGCTTGATTCTCCACTCCAACTTATTATGCAATCGTGAGTCAAATATTCAATATGCGTCAAAACGTCTGACTTGAGTCAAATAGTCCAACCCGTCAGAATGCCGTCGTGAGGCAAAAAGTATGACTTGCGTCACTAAGAATGAAAATCTGGAGTCTCCGAAACCGAAACCGGCGGAAAGTATTGAATGCATCTCAGCAAAACTCACCTGTACACCAAATTTGGTGAGATGCGAGCGTGCGGAACAAAGTCCATTTGCGTCAAAAGTCTGACTGCGTCAAAATGTCCAACTTGGCGTCATTTTGTCTGACTTGCGTCATCTCCTGACTGTATGGGATACAGGTGGCATTGTCACCAAATGTTAGATATGCAAAGTTTTGCAGTTTTGCAGAACTCACAATGGAATTGACTGATCATGATAGCAATGTACGAGAAGGAAGTAGAAGGAAGTGATAGTAGTTTACAGATCGTCGGTGTCATGACAGCCTTGGATAGGCAATGTCTGTTAAATTAGCAACTCGATGACCTGATATTGCTTTCATGCTGAACCTCAAGAGAATCTTCTAAAGTGAGATCATATCATAAGCAACCTGACACTGGTCGAGCAAAATAACATAGTCAAAGACAATGATTTCAATTGACTTTGAAAGATGTAAATGGATCCACACCACTATTTAGATTCAAGAAATGAAACATGAATCTAATGAATCATAAAATCATGCCAGTGAAGATTGAATTGAAAACTCGAAATTTCAGCCAAGAAAGCTTGAATAATTTCGCGACTTTTTCATGAAGACTTCCTTTATAATGCGTTTCATGAAATTCCACTGCAAATTAACTCAATTTTCGCTTTGTTTGGATGCTTATTAGCAAATATCCATTCCTTTGATATCCAACTTGTTTCACACTACTTATAAAGGGGACGTCATCTCAGTAGTATATATATATTTGCAAAATTTTGACTTTTTTAAAACTGCTCAAATAATTTTTTGGACCGTTATCTCCAAAGAAACCTGAATCTTTTGATATAAAAGTTTTCACTGTGTACAGATACTTTTTGAGTCGACACTCTACCTATATATCCCTACTCTATGGATAAGTCAAAAATTTCTAAAATTGAAATTCAAGCTAATATGTTGATTAAGAATAATTGCAAAAACTCATTCTCCCGTCGACAATTGGAGAAACTGTATACTACTGGATCCGACGCAGCGAACTTCAAAGTTACCATAAAAGACCATAAAGGCCTATCAGGCCAGTAGAGTACCTGTCAGGCCTATTGCCTCATGCACCAACAACCCAGCTGAGAAGGTGGATTGGCTTCTATCAAAACTATTAGCACAATTTCTAAACTTTGTTCCATCTCATCTAAAAAATGCAGAAGAATTAATAGCTAATTTAAAAAAGTTCGATTTCGTTGACGATTCAGAAATTTCCATTTCCATTAACCTTTATACCAGCATACCCCTCACTGATGGTATTGCACATATTGTGGAGTTTGTAACCGAACATTGGAATCAAATCGATAACTACACCGTAAATCGCTGGATTCAAAAATTACGTACAGGGCTATAGGACATCCGTTTCAGACTGTCTTTCGTCAGGACTCTTAGGCCCAACACGTGGCTTTCTAAAACAGCAATTTATGCCACATATCCAAAAACACGAACTCTTGCTAAAAGTAGGCCATGACGAAAGGAGGCAAAACTCAAACAAGGTATCTAATAAAAAAGAAAATATTTCTCTATGCGTCAGTGTGCCATCCGATCTTTTGGCAGTGTTCCTCAGACTTCTATTAATGAAGCCCCTCAAATGGCTTTTCTTAATGAGACTCTTTGCACTTAAGTCCTGCAACTTCTAATCCACCCGACTACATACAATCTTAGAGGTAGTCCCACAGAAGCTTCAGGGCAAGGGGAATATTTTATCTCGACTGTATTATGCCAAATCTCAGCCAGAAAAAATCTAGTCAGCGCACCAAATTTTGAACATCAGTGGAATTTGTTCATTTTTAGTGATGGACTAATTTGGTAAGCTGACCAGATTCTCTTTCCTATTGAACACTATAATTTGACTGTTTATTTCTTTATGAGTGCCAAGGTGTAACTATCTTTCAATAGCCATATAAATTGCACAAATTATATTAGGTCTTATTTGATAGGTCAATTTTTTAAAGGCGATCGATATACCTGGGTACACTAGACGAAATGACTTGCTAAGTCTTACTAAGTCTGATCAGATTCTTGCAATCAGACAATTGCAGATTCTAATTTGATCAGATCTTGTCAGATCTTACCAGCTGATAATTGAAATTAAGAAAAGTGAACTGAAATTTAAAACTTGAAGTCCCATTACAGTGCGACGATCAGACGATATCAATGGTTTTAGTTCTTAAATGATCTTGCTGGAACATCAGTGCACTAGATATCTGTAGAGAACCGCAAAATATAAGACTTTTTTCTACAGTAGTAATCCCATTCCAGACGCAAGTGCAGTGCGGTGCAGTGATGAGTCATCATGCTGACTCAGCCCCCCCCCTCTGGCAGGAAGTGTGAGGGAGTTGGCCAAGGATGTGTTGGGAGGAATGGGTCCGTGAGGAGGAAACGGGTCCCTCCCCCCCTCTGGAAGGAAGGAAGGAAGGTGATGTGTGAGGAATAGAGTGTGGAAAGGGTGGATGTTGGTGTTGGGATGAGAAAGGCTGGAATTCGGCATGAAGGAGTGCTCGGATGAGAAAACGGAGGCCAGATTCGGACTCTACGTGAAATTTTGGGTTAGGAAGGATGTTTCCAGCGACATTGGAGAGAAAAAGTTTTGAAGACCTCTCCCCCCCCCCCTCCTGCGAAACTTCCAACTTTGGTTGTAGACATCGTAGAAAGTCGTGCAATAGCTCATTTGAAAGCTAAGAGTGAGAAAAAGGCAGTGAAAAGCTCAGTTTGGACTCATTTTCTTGGGTTTAGGGAGGAAAATGGCAAGAAACCGTCAGAGTTGGAAAAGTCAGGTTTTGGAGGTTTTGGGATGAGAAAGTCCATTTTTCGACAGGAAGGAGGCCTCGGATGGGAAAATGGAGTGCAAATTCGAACGTTTTGGCCAAAGTTGAGTCTAGGAACTTCTTCCCAACTCAATGGGAGAGAAAAAGTTCTGACCTCCTCCCCCCCCCTCCTGCCAAACTTCCAACTTTGGTTGTAGACATCGTAGAAAGTCGTGCAATAGCTCATTTGAAAGCTAAGAGTGAGAAAAAGGTAGTGGATAGCTCAGTTTGGACTCATTTTCTTGTGTTTAGGGAGGAAAATGGCAAGATACCGTCACAGCTGGAAAAGTCAGGTTTTGGAGGTTTTCGGATGAGAAAGTCCATTTTTCGACAGGAAGGAGGCCTCGGATGGGAAAATGGAGTGCAAATTCGGACGTTTTGGCCAAAGTTGGGACTAGGAACTTCTTCCCAACTCAATGGGAGAGAAAAAGTTCTGACCTCCTCCCCCCCCCCTCGGCACCGATCTTCCAACTTTGCTTCTAGTGGACGGATTTTGTCGTGCCATAGCTCGTTTGAAAGCTAAGAGTAAGACAAATTCAGTGAAAGAATCGGCTTGTTCATATCTGTCTTCGTTTAGATGTGAGACGCCATTTAAGATTTTGGGACATTGGCGAAAAACGACAGAGTTAGAATTTGGGACGTTTTGGGCTGTAGCTTCAAAACGAAGCATCGGATTGGAAAACGGATTTCAGATTTGGAATCAGCGTGAAATTCTCTATCTGTATGGTGAGTTTCAAGTGAATCGGAGAGAAAAATTTTCAACATTTTTCGAAAAAACGAGTTAGAATTTTTGCGATGGCTGCCTACTGTAGAGCCAAAACGAAGCATCGGATGGGAAAACGGAGGCCAGATTGGGATTCAGCGTCAAATTCTACATGGAAATGGTGTATTTCCAGCTCAATCGGAGCACTAGAACCGGAGATAGACGGGTTTTCAGTGTTTGGATAATGGGTATTACGTCATCAGCTGATCGCCACACACTATATAAGCGGGAACCGACAGAGACTTTTCATTTAGAAGAGAGCGATTGTCAAAGGTAGGTCGTCTCTCTGAGCTCCGATGATAGCTTCGGACATTCCAAATTCCGGGTTTCTGAAAGAAACCGACTTAGAAAATTTCATTGCTGATATCAGCTAAGGTGTCAGACTTAGAGGTTAGCCAGGAGATGGCCTTCGTCTCCAGGCCATAAAAGACTCCAAAACTTTAAAGGCTTGTAACTTTGCTTCTACAAGTCCGTTTGACTTGATTCAAAAAAGGTTCGGTTGCTATTGACCTGCCCTAAGTGATAGACTACTTATAAAATGTCGTAAGTAGTGCTAAAAAGTTGAAAAATTTAAATTCACTAGTTTTGGAGGTTTTCTGGGGTTTTCGACCCTGCTGAAGTCAACTAGATGATTTTTAATGATGTCTGAGCCAGTCTTCTCATGGACTAAGCAGCTTTTCACTGAAAGCGAGCAAGACACGGAGAGTTTTGCTGTAATATTCCACTGACAGGGTGTTCCTTCGGGACGGCGGACGATGCCGTAGTGATAAGTGTGGCAAGGGAGTGTGTCATAGTTTAGACCGTAACCGCTGGGACAACTCATGTCTCATGTTGGGCATTTGACACAGTTCTCAACGTAGCACTTTGAACGCCAATCGGTTGAGTCTTAGCTATCTTGTCATGGGTGGCCTCTAAACATCTCCATTGCAAAACGTTGGTGAATCAAGCTCTCTACGGCTTGCTATCAAGCTGATCAAAGTCTGCCAACCTCTTACCAACTCCACCGGTTTTCATGTCTGGCGATCAAGTCATGGACGGTGCAAGTCACGGAGATTTTCGGTGTGATACTTCCTGTGGGTGGGCGTTCTTTCGAGACAGCGGTGAAGTCCGTAGCGATGAGTACTGCACGGGACGTGGGCAATGGTAATCCTTGTGAAACCTCTCTGCGTCATGTTTGCAATGTTTCGTCTCAACGTTGTACTCTGACCGCCAGGGCGACATTTAGCTATCTGCCACAGGTTATCTCATAAAATCTCCATTGCACTTGTTTCCCGACAGTTGGCCAAGCATGCGAGAATGAACCATCAGTTCTTGTCTCTATCACGGAGACGAATTGATGAATGGAATGAAGGGAGGACATTCATGCGCCACACGCAACACATCACAGACTTCTCTCTTCGCTAGTGAACAAGCTCTTGTCAGTGTCGTCAGAAACTTTATCATATTGTATCAGTGTATCTTTATCGTTTGAGAAAGTAAAGTTTGATCATCAAACTTTATTCGTGAGTGTCATCAGAAAGTGTATCATGGTTTGTAAAAGCAAAGTTAGTGTAGTCAGGAACTTCATCATGTTGTACAAAGGTTTTACTGCAGCACAGGTTGATGTATAGTTAGAAACTTTGATCATTGAAGTTATATTCGTAAGTCTAGTCAGAAAATGTATCATGGTTTGCAAAGTTAGTGTAGTCAAGTAGTTTTACTGTGACACACGTTTGTGAAAATAAAGTTTGATCATTGACGTTTTTTATTCGTAAGTCTAGTCAGAAACTGTAACATGGTTTGTAAAAGCAAAGTTAGTGTAGTCAAGTAGTTTTACTGTGACACACGTTTGTAAAAGTAAAGTTTGATCATTGAAGTTGTATTCGTGTCATGTTTTGTAAAAAGTTTTACTGCTACACATGTTGATGTATAGTTAGAAAGTTTGATCATTGAAGTTGTATTCGTAAGTCTAATCAGAAAGTGTATCATGGTTTGCAAAGTTAGTGTAGTCAAGTAGTTTTACTGTGACACACGTTTGTAAAAGTAAAGTTTGATCATTGACGTTGTATTCGTAAGTCTAGTCAGAAACTTTATCATGGTTTGTAAAAGTTTTTATTGCAACACAGGTTGATGTATAGTTAGAAAAGTTTGATCATGATGTTTTATGAAACACACATGTCATGAAATGCAAGTGTTAGTGTAGTCAAAGAATTTTACTACGACACACGTTTGTGAAAATAATGTTTGATCATTGACGTTGTATGACTGACCGAACTCATCACAGCACTAGAAAGTTTTAGAAGGTTTTACTGCACAGTGTAGATTGTCTTGTAACTTACTTTCAGAGTGTTAGAAAGTTTTATTGGAGACAGTTGGCAAATGTTTCCCTATTAGAAAATTCAAACTCCATGACTGTTAGATTCGCTTCATCAGGTTTACTAAAAGCAGTTTTCTACTGCAATGAGAGTTTTGAATGTTATAGGAAAACAGTGTTCGCCACAGCACTAGAAAGTTTTTATCCTTAGTTGAGATCCGGACTGCAGTGTGTAAAATTTTTTATGTGATAGTCTTTTCACAAACGGTGAAGTGTAAATTCAGAGTGAATACATCTGTTAGGTAGTCATTAACTTTGGATGTGAAGAAAAGCGAATCTGTGTACAGAATGAATTGAATATTAGACAACGCATGCAAGTTTTTGACAACTTGAGTGGTTGAAACCAAGCCTAAGTTTAACATGTTGGATATAAAAGTGAGATGGATAGGAATAAGTGTTGAATGTTTTATAAAACCAGATGTTGTCACACACGTTGAGTATGTATTCCATGACATTGAATCGCATGGATTGCAAAGTTCATCATCCAAGGCTAGGCTCCTCTACGGTTGGATTTAGGGTTTTATATTACATGCGTTAACCATTCGTGTAGAATATGTGAAGCACATGTTCGCTTAAATGCAAATGTTGAAATAATTTTTGTAAGAAGTCTTTGACAGGTTGTTGTGAAACTTAGCGAACGTTGAAAAAAGTTTTATAAAATGTTCCTGCAGTCACACCCGTTAGCGTACCAGCTTTACTAAATGTGTTGTTTGCCTTTATCAAATTGAATGTGTGTGTTTTGTAAATAAAGACAGCGTGTTTGCACTCTGCATCGACAGCATACAAGTATAGACATAACAACTTGTTGTTAGTCGAATGCATATGAGATAGGAAACATTATGTGTGAGATAAAAATCAACCTGCTAGATGAAGTGAAACACAAAAGTGTCACAACTGGTTTACGGGAAATAAAGGAGAACTGTGACAACGTTTACACTCATCATAGACAGATGAACATACAAATCTGACATTCAAATGAAAGTCGTAAACATGAACTGCGGTGTAAGAAACTTTATGTCAACAACTTTATGTTGGTAAAACTTTCATAGATTGCAGGCGTGTTGAAAGCTGATATAAAGACCTGTAGAAACGCATAAGTCTTAGTTCAATGACTCGACCCTTGAACTCACACAATGAATACGTCTGTGTAGAAAACTCATTTGTAGGAAACAGCATTTTCTGTGTGAATGCAGACGATGTAAACATGACATTTAACATGGCTTGAAATAGTCAACATGCTGCCATTCAAAATGTTTATCATGAAACCTATCAGTGAAAAACCCCTCGTGTGCCCACAAAGAATCATAAGTGCACTCTGACGCCTGGTTGTCTCGCTAGCCCCTCAGCAGATAGAGTAGAACACAAAGATGAATGACAGCGCAGCAGGTGGGCAATCGTCTGTCGCGCTAGCCCCTCAGCAGATAGAGTAGAACACAAAGATGTACGCGCTCTCTCTCTGGCGCCCGTCTGTCACATGAAACAGAGAGCTATCGCATCTGTCCCACGAGCAAGGATGCAGGAACGTATCGTAGCACCTAGCTGATTCCCACACAGCTCATTGCTATCGCAGCGGAAGGGAGATTCACGCGATAAATGCATCTAAGTTTGTTGAGTGGTTGAGGATGGCAGTCAATGAAAATTTGTCTTCCCCTTTCTTTCTCCAACCATAAGTTTAGAGCAATATGATTGCACGAATCAGACATTTGAAAGGCTGTATCATTCTCATATAAAGCAGAGTCTCGTGCATTTTACTATCATAATCATGTCCGAGAAGCCAACTGCTCAAGTTACCCCATATAGGATTACTTATATGGGTGAAACGTTTCTCTCCGATGAGAGTGAGGATATAGTATTTCATTTTATGAAATACTATTCCTTGTTCGATGAATCGAACGTCATACCTCCACCCGAATCCCCGATGATGGATCTGCAGGAATCTCCGAGTGAGAGCGAGGCCGAGATGGCAACCAGCGAGAGCGAGACGGTCGAAAGTGATAACATGGAAAGAGAGGAGATGATGTGGAGTGAGGACTCAGAAAGTGATAACATAGAAAGTGAGGAAGTGGTAGCGAGTGAAGATGTCATTGTGATATCGGATGATGAAGTAAGAGTTTTACACATGCATGCGAATGGCTGTCATCTCAACTCGTTCATGTTTTCTTTCAGTGATGGACTGAGTGATGGGCGTTCTTTAGTTCATAAAATCATCATGCACACATACAGCACACTGTTTCACCACATTTCCTCGTGAATGCATCATGAGTTCTTATAAGAACTTCCTTCTAATGCAACTAAAACGATCCCAAGCCCGCCACATATCTACGGATGTGGAATGCAGAGGGGAAGAAAAATGATGAATGGAATGAAGGGAGGACATTCATGCGCCACACGCAACACATCACAGATTTCTATCTTCATTAAGATGACATTCAATCACTTGAATTCTAATGTGACCTAATCCTTAGACCTCAGTACAGTCAACTCTCTAACGTACTTATTAAACCTATTATCTCTAACTTTACAAACACTGAAAGGATTCCAACATGATGTCAAACTTTACAAACATCAACTTTATTTCTAACGTTGCAAACAGTGAAATGCTTGTGACACTATTTTATACTTTAACTAACTTACAAACACTGAAATGCTTGTCACTTTATTTATACTTGACCTATAAATTGCTAAAGTCCATCATCTAAGGGGTAGGGTTACCTACCGTTGGGTTTAGGGACTTAGGGCTTTGGATAACACAAATGAACGATCTCTTTTAGTGTAGAATACGTGATGCATATGTTCGCTTTATAAAATGACTTTGAAGGCAAGACTTAATTTCAGGTTGAAAAGACAGATTTCATATCGTTGATGAGAGATAGTTACATGCTCATTATGTCATACACTTTACATTTGATGTGGTGAGCTGAAAGGTGATTGATACATGTTCAATAGAAGAGTTGTATGTATCTTAGTGATTGGAATAATAAGTGTGTAAAGAGTTAAAATATATAATAGTCAACGCAGGAAAGTTTCTTGTTATCCAAGCTAGGAATATATGAGCATCATTCATCAGTCAGTGTTGTATTTTAAAAGTCGTATGCTGACAGAGACATAAGTTTACTAAATTATACAAGAAAACTCCTAAATCACTAAAACCATAGGATAGGTATCCCTGTGTTAAGATTTAGGGATTTAGAGTTTTAGAAGTACAAGTTACTTTGATAAATCACTAAGTCCATAGTATAGTCAACCCTATGACAAGACTTAGCATCGTATATGATCCATGTTAGCAATATCTGCTCGTGTAGGATGTGACTCAATGAGTTTAGTCAGATAATGTATCATCAACTTTATTCACTTAGTTATATGATGGAGAAAGTGTGAGATAGAAGTGAAAGCGATCTCATAAAGTTTAGAAAACATAGTAGTAGCATTGTAGGAATAAGTAAAGTGAAAAGTTATGTCGCATGAAATCAGTGATGCAAGATTAGCTCGCATTGAAATGAATTGGTAGTGTAACAAACAAGCTATGTGAGATTCAGCATATGTTTGAAGACAAGCGCTGTTAAAAGGTTTTGAGATGATGTGAATTTTATCACGTCATGTTCATGGATGTAACAGAATGAATGTTTCTACTGATTGAGTGTATAAGATAGAACACATATCATAGTTGTTGCATGTAAACTGGAGGTTCATATTCAACGAAAGCAAAGATTGAGATTGCAAAGTTTAATGAATAGGTAGTGTAGCAAACTGGTTAGACATAGTTAGAAGAAACCGCAGTAACATATCGTGATAGTATCATATTGCATTAGGACTGTTAATTTATGAAAGTAATTCACGTAAAGTTAAACTGAAGTAGTTTGTATACTTGATGAAGACAAGATACTATGAGTGTGAACGTAGGAATAGCATGCAATGGAGTATGCGTTGAAATGATTGTATGCCAACTGTATATGAAAAGTTATTTCCAACAGCAAATAAGTAACACGAACGTATTAAGGTGATACAAGTCTTTCATATTGATGAGGTTGACTGGAAGAAATGAATGTTGTCGTAAATGGGGAATTCAGCCTATGTTGAAAGTCAGGTACTGTGAAAGTTTTTATGATGATATTTGTCAAGATTGAATGCAAAGTATCATTATAAAAACTTTCACAGTACCTGACTTTCAACATAGGCTGAATTCCCCATTTACGACAACATTCATTTCTTCCAGTCAACCTCATCAATATGAAAGACTTGTATCACCTTAATACGTTCGTGTTACTTATTTGCTGTTGGAAATAACTTTTCATATACAGTTGGCATACAATCATTTCAACGCATACTCCATTGCATGCTATTCCTACGTTCACACTCATAGTATCTTGTCTTCATCAAGTATACAAACTACTTCAGTTTAACTTTACGTGAATTACTTTCATAAATTAACAGTCCTAATGCAATATGATACTATCACGATATGTTACTGCGGTTTCTTCTAACTATGTCTAACCAGTTTGCTACACTACCTATTCATTAAACTTTGCAATCTCAATCTTTGCTTTCGTTGAATATGAACCTCCAGTTTACATGCAACAACTATGATATGTGTTCTATCTTATACACTCAATCAGTAGAAACATTCATTCTGTTACATCCATGAACATGACGTGATAAAATTCACATCATCTCAAAACCTTTTAACAGCGCTTGTCTTCAAACATATGCTGAATCTCACATAGCTTGTTTGTTACACTACCAATTCATTTCAATGCGAGCTAATCTTGCATCACTGATTTCATGCGACATAACTTTTCACTTTACTTATTCCTACAATGCTACTACTATGTTTTCTAAACTTTATGAGATCGCTTTCACTTCTATCTCACACTTTCTCCATCATATAACTAAGTGAATAAAGTTGATGATACATTATCTGACTAAACTCATTGAGTCACATCCTACACGAGCAGATATTGCTAACATGGATCATATACGATGCTAAGTCTTGTCATAGGGTTGACTATACTATGGACTTAGTGATTTATCAAAGTAACTTGTACTTCTAAAACTCTAAATCCCTAAATCTTAACACAGGGATACCTATCCTATGGTTTTAGTGATTTAGGAGTTTTCTTGTATAATTTAGTAAACTTATGTCTCTGTCAGCATACGACTTTTAAAATACAACACTGACTGATGAATGATGCTCATATATTCCTAGCTTGGATAACAAGAAACTTTCCTGCGTTGACTATTATATATTTTAACTCTTTACACACTTATTATTCCAATCACTAAGATACATACAACTCTTCTATTGAACATGTATCAATCACCTTTCAGCTCACCACATCAAATGTAAAGTGTATGACATAATGAGCATGTAACTATCTCTCATCAACGATATGAAATCTGTCTTTTCAACCTGAAATTAAGTCTTGCCTTCAAAGTCATTTTATAAAGCGAACATATGCATCACGTATTCTACACTAAAAGAGATCGTTCATTTGTGTTATCCAAAGCCCTAAGTCCCTAAACCCAACGGTAGGTAACCCTACCCCTTAGATGATGGACTTTAGCAATTTATAGGTCAAGTATAAATAAAGTGACAAGCATTTCAGTGTTTGTAAGTTAGTTAAAGTATAAAATAGTGTCACAAGCATTTCACTGTTTGCAACGTTAGAAATAAAGTTGATGTTTGTAAAGTTTGACATCATGTTGGAATCCTTTCAGTGTTTGTAAAGTTAGAGATAATAGGTTTAATAAGTACGTTAGAGAGTTGACTGTACTGAGGTCTAAGGATTAGGTCACATTAGAATTCAAGTGATTGAATGTCATCTTAATGAAGATAGAAATCTGTGATGTGTTGCGTGTGGCGCATGAATGTCCTCCCTTCATTCCATTCATCATTTTTCTTCCCCTCTGCATTCCACATCCGTAGATATGTGGCGGGCTTGGGATCGTTTTAGTTGCATTAGAAGGAAGTTCTTATAAGAACTCATGATGCATTCACGAGGAAATGTGGTGAAACAGTGTGCTGTATGTGTGCATGATGATTTTATGAACTAAAGAACGCCCATCACTCAGTCCATCACTGAAAGAAAACATGAACGAGTTGAGATGACAGCCATTCGCATGCATGTGTAAAACTCTTACTTCATCATCCGATATCACAATGACATCTTCACTCGCTACCACTTCCTCACTTTCTATGTTATCACTTTCTGAGTCCTCACTCCACATCATCTCCTCTCTTTCCATGTTATCACTTTCGACCGTCTCGCTCTCGCTGGTTGCCATCTCGGCCTCGCTCTCACTCGGAGATTCCTGCAGATCCATCATCGGGGATTCGGGTGGAGGTATGACGTTCGATTCATCGAACAAGGAATATAAAATGAAATACTATATCCTCACTCTCATCGGAGAGAAACGTTTCACCCATATAAGTAATCCTATATGGGGTAACTTGAGCAGTTGGCTTCTCGGACATGATTATGATAGTAAAATGCACGAGACTCTGCTTTATATGAGAATGATACAGCCTTTCAAATGTCTGATTCGTGCAATCATATTGCTCTAAACTTATGGTTGGAGAAAGAAAGGGGAAGACAAATTTTCATTGACTGCCATCCTCAACCACTCAACAAACTTAGATGCATTTATCGCGTGAATCTCCCTTCCGCTGCGATAGCAATGAGCTGTGTGGGAATCAGCTAGGTGCTACGATACGTTCCTGCATCCTTGCTCGTGGGACAGATGCGATAGCTCTCTGTTTCATGTGACAGACGGGCGCCAGAGAGAGAGCGCGTACATCTTTGTGTTCTACTCTATCTGCTGAGGGGCTAGCGCGACAGACGATTGCCCACCTGCTGCGCTGTCATTCATCTTTGTGTTCTACTCTATCTGCTGAGGGGCTAGCGAGACAACCAGGCGTCAGAGTGCACTTATGATTCTTTGTGGGCACACGAGGGGTTTTTCACTGATAGGTTTCATGATAAACATTTTGAATGGCAGCATGTTGACTATTTCAAGCCATGTTAAATGTCATGTTTACATCGTCTGCATTCACACAGAAAATGCTGTTTCCTACAAATGAGTTTTCTACACAGACGTATTCATTGTGTGAGTTCAAGGGTCGAGTCATTGAACTAAGACTTATGCGTTTCTACAGGTCTTTATATCAGCTTTCAACACGCCTGCAATCTATGAAAGTTTTACCAACATAAAGTTGTTGACATAAAGTTTCTTACACCGCAGTTCATGTTTACGACTTTCATTTGAATGTCAGATTTGTATGTTCATCTGTCTATGATGAGTGTAAACGTTGTCACAGTTCTCCTTTATTTCCCGTAAACCAGTTGTGACACTTTTGTGTTTCACTTCATCTAGCAGGTTGATTTTTATCTCACACATAATGTTTCCTATCTCATATGCATTCGACTAACAACAAGTTGTTATGTCTATACTTGTATGCTGTCGATGCAGAGTGCAAACACGCTGTCTTTATTTACAAAACACACACATTCAATTTGATAAAGGCAAACAACACATTTAGTAAAGCTGGTACGCTAACGGGTGTGACTGCAGAAACATTTTATAAAACTTTTTTCAACGTTCGCTAAGTTTCACAACAACCTGTCAAAGACTTCTTACAAAAATTATTTCAACATTTGCATTTAAGCGAACATGTGCTTCACATATTCTACACGAATGGTTAACGCATGTAATATAAAACCCTAAATCCAACTGTAGAGGAGCCTAGCCTTGGATGATGAACTTTGCAATCCATGCAATTCAATGTCATGGAATACATACTCAACGTGTGTGACAACATCTGGTTTTATAAAACATTCAACACTTATTCCTATCCATCTCACTTTTATATCCAACATGTTAAACTTAGGCTTGGTTTCAACCACTCAAGTTGTCAAAAACTTGCATGCGTTGTCTAATATTCAATTCATTCTGTACACAGATTCGCTTTTCTTCACATCCAAAGTTAATGACTACCTAACAGATGTATTCACTCTGAATTTACACTTCACCGTTTGTGAAAAGACTGTCACATAAAAAATTTTACACACTGCAGTCCGGATCTCAACTAAGGATAAAAACTTTCTAGTGCTGTGGCGAACACTGTTTTCCTATAACATTCAAAACTCTCATTGCAGTAGAAAACTGCTTTTAGTAAACCTGATGAAGCGAATCTAACAGTCATGGAGTTTGAATTTTCTAATAGGGAAACATTTGCCAACTGTCTCCAATAAAACTTTCTAACACTCTGAAAGTAAGTTACAAGACAATCTACACTGTGCAGTAAAACCTTCTAAAACTTTCTAGTGCTGTGATGAGTTCGGTCAGTCATACAACGTCAATGATCAAACATTATTTTCACAAACGTGTGTCGTAGTAAAATTCTTTGACTACACTAACACTTGCATTTCATGACATGTGTGTTTCATAAAACATCATGATCAAACTTTTCTAACTATACATCAACCTGTGTTGCAATAAAAACTTTTACAAACCATGATAAAGTTTCTGACTAGACTTACGAATACAACGTCAATGATCAAACTTTACTTTTACAAACGTGTGTCACAGTAAAACTACTTGACTACACTAACTTTGCAAACCATGATACACTTTCTGATTAGACTTACGAATACAACTTCAATGATCAAACTTTCTAACTATACATCAACCTGTGTAGCAGTAAAACTTTTTACAAAACATGACACGAATACAACTTCAATGATCAAACTTTACTTTTACAAACGTGTGTCACAGTAAAACTACTTGACTACACTAACTTTGCTTTTACAAACCATGTTACAGTTTCTGACTAGACTTACGAATAAAAAACGTCAATGATCAAACTTTATTTTCACAAACGTGTGTCACAGTAAAACTACTTGACTACACTAACTTTGCAAACCATGATACACTTTCTGACTAGACTTACGAATATAACTTCAATGATCAAAGTTTCTAACTATACATCAACCTGTGCTGCAGTAAAACCTTTGTACAACATGATGAAGTTCCTGACTACACTAACTTTGCTTTTACAAACCATGATACACTTTCTGATGACACTCACGAATAAAGTTTGATGATCAAACTTTACTTTCTCAAACGATAAAGATACACTGATACAATATGATAAAGTTTCTGACGACACTGACAAGAGCTTGTTCACTAGCGAAGAGAGAAGTCTGTGATGTGTTGCGTGTGGCGCATGAATGTCCTCCCTTCATTCCATTCATCAATTCGTCTCCGTGATAGAGACAAGAACTGATGGTTCATTCTCGCATGCTTGGCCAACTGTCGGGAAACAAGTGCAATGTAGATTTTATGAGGTAACCTGTGGCAGATAGCTAAGTGTCGCCCTGGCGGTCAGAGTACAACGTTGAGACGAAACATTGCAAACATGACGCAGAGAGGTTTCACAAGGATTACCATTGCCCACGTCCCGTGCAGTACTCATCGCTACGGACTTCACCGCTGTCTCGAAAGAACGCCCACCCACAGGAAGTATCACACCGAAAATCTCGGTGACTTGCACCGTCCATGACTTGATCGCCAGACATGAAAACCGGTGGAGTTGGTAAGAGGTTGGCAGACTTTGATCGGCTTGATAGCAAGCCGTAGAGAGCTTGATTCACCAACGTTTTGCAATGGAGATGTTTAGAGGCCACCCATGACAAGATAGCTAAGACTCAACCGATTGGCGTTCAAAGTGCTACGTTGAGAACTGTGTCAAATGCCCAACATGAGACATGAGTTGTCCCAGCGGTTACGGTCTAAACTATGACACACTCCCTTGCCACACTTATCACTACGGCATCGTCCGCCGTCCCAAAGGAACACCCTGTCAGTGGAATATTACAGCAAAACTCTCCGTGTCTTGCTCGCTTTCAGTGAAAAGCTGCTTAGTCCATGAGAAGACTGGCTCAGACATCATTAAAAATCATCTAGTTGACTTCAGCAGGGTCGAAAACCCCAGAAAACCTCCAAAACTAGTGAATTTAAATTTTTCAACTTTTTAGCACTACTTACGACATTTTATAAGTAGTCTATCACTTAGGGCAGGTCAATAGCAACCGAACCTTTTGTGAATCAAGTCGAACGGACTTGTAGAAGCAAAGTTACAAGCCTTTAAAGTTTTGGAGTCTTTTATGGCCTGGAGACGAAGGTCATCTCCTGGCTAACCTCTAAGTCTGACACCTTAGCTGATATCAGCAATGAAATTTTCTAAGTCGGTTTCTTTCAGAAACCCGGGATTTGGAATGTCCGAAGCTATCATCGGAGCTCAGAGAGACGACCTACCTTTGACAATCGCTCTCTTCTAAATGAAAAGTCTCTGTCGGTTCCCGCTTATATAGTGTGTGGCGATCAGCTGATGACGTAATACCCATTATCCAAACACTGAAAACCCGTCTATCTCCGGTTCTAGTGCTCCGATTGAGCTGGAAATACACCATTTCCATGTAGAATTTGACGCTGAATCCAAATATGGCCTCCGTTTTCCCATCCGATGCTTCGTTTTGGCTCTACAGTAGGCAGCCATCGTGAAAATTCTAAGTATGTCGTTTTTTTGAAAAATTTTGTGAAGAAAAATTTTTCTCTCCGATTGACTTGAAACTCATTATACAGATAGAGAATTTCACGCTGATTCCAAATCTGAAATTCGTTTTCCAATCCGATGCTTCGTTTTGGCGCTACAGCCCAAAACGTCCCAAATTCTAACTCTGTCGTTTTTCGCCAATGTCCCAAAATCTTAAATGACGTCTCACATCTAAACGAAGACAGATATGAACAAGCCGATTCTTTCACTGAATTTGTCTCACTCTTAGCTTTCAAACGAGCTATGGCACGACAAAATCCGTCCACTAGAAGCAAAGTTGGAAGATCGGTGCCGAGGGGGGGGAGGAGGTCAGAACTTTTACTCTCCCATTGAGTTGGGAAGAAGTTTCTAGACCCAACTTTGGCCAAAACGTCCGAATTTGCACTCCATTTTCCCATCCGAGGCCTCCTTCCTGTCGAAAAATGGACTTTCTCATCCGAAAACCTCCAAAACCTGACTTTTCCAACTCTGACGGTTTCTTGCCATTTTCCTCCCTAAACCCAAGAAAATGAGTCCAAACTGAGCTTTCCACTGCCTTTTTCTCACTCTTAGCTTTCAAATGAGCTATTGCACGACTTTCTACGATGTCTACAACCAAAGTTGGAAGGTTTGCAGGAGGGGGGGGAGAGGTCTTCAAAACTTTTTCTCTCCAATGTCGCTGGAAACATCCTTCCTAACCCAAAATTTCACGTAGAGTCCGAATCTGGCCTGCGTTTTCTCATCCGAGCACTCCTTCATGCCGAATTCCAGCCTTTCTCATCCCAACACCAACATCCACCCTTTCCACACTCTATTCCTCACACATCACCTTCCTTCCTTCCTTCCAGAGGGGGGGAGGGACCCGTTTCCTCCTCACGGACCCATTCCTCCCAACACATCCTTGGCCAACTCCCTCACACTTCCTGCCAGAGGGGGGGGCTGAGTCAGCATGATGACTCATCGATGACTCATCACTGCACCGCACTGCACTTGCGTCTGGAATGGGATTACTACTTTCTACTCAAAAGATTTCTAAAAATCACAAATAAGATCTTATCGGATCTGATCAGATTTGCTAATAAGACTTAGCACGACTGGTACTTTCTGGTCAGAACTTGTAAGATTTCCTGAATAAGTTTAAGTAAGTCATTTCGTCTAGTGTAAGTAAATCGTACACAGAAATAAGCTGAAGTAGGCTGATTTAAGTTTTCTATGATTCGATTCGACTCAAAATTTGGCGATTCGCAGGTCCCTAAACAAAAAGTAGGTGACAAAGCAAATATATGAATTTATATTTACATTTTCAAATTCTGAAAGATTGGCATTGCATTTGACTTTTTGTCTGTCATATTTTGATATAATGCTGAGGTATGACTACCTAACCATAAGTTTTCATTATCATTTCAGTGATGGTAAAGGTCTGCTTACAGGTTGAAGGTGAAGATGAAGGAAGGTGGTTCGATGATGAATTAGGATGGCCGTACACTGGGGATCACTTTGTTGAAAACCTACAAAGGAATGGAACAATTGAACGTCGGCAAGGATTATATTACGACATATATACTGAAGTCGGCAAATCAGAGGAGCTTTACTTGGCTTGTCAAATCGACATTTCAACAGATCTTCTGGTTAGAACTACTGGAGAAATCGTACAACAAGCTGGTAAAACTTTCAATGGACCAGTGCGGCGCCATCTAAATGGAAATCCAATAGTACGAATTCCAGGTCGACGACTGTGGGTCACGACCTATAATATTCCATACTGTATGTAGCAACAGGCCTAAAAGACAAACTTGAACAATAATCAATGTGATATCTCCTGAAATGTGTATCAATGTTTCACATAATATAAAGTTTCACATGAATAAAGATGAACTGATAAAAAGTAGACATTCATGTTTTGGATTTCGACATATGTGCGGCCATGACAGCTTGTGGCAATTGATAACATCAATCGACAAAAACCGTTTCCTTAAGACCTATTGTATTATTCACACGTAACAACAGGCCTAGAAAACAAACTTGAACAATAATCAGTGTGATATCTCCAAAAAATCTTTAATTCACAAGAACGAAGACAAGGTCAATAATAAAATGTATTGAAGAGCTTTTTTTCCTTCTTTTCTTGTTACTCTGTTAGTGGTAGTTGCTTTTTTATTGAATTGACAAAGACGTAGTCAAAAGGTCTCCAATTCATTTTATTATTGACCTTGTCTTTGTTTTTATAAATTAAACAAGTAGGTCAATGGTGAGCCGAATTTTTTAAAAAAATCTGTGTGTGTACTTCTCTCATGAAATATAAATCTGTGTCTATACCGTGATCATCTTGCTTTTGAGTATTTAAGCATGGATATCTATATACAGTAGTAAGGGGATAAGTGGATGTAGCAAGCGATGTCGGAATTTCGCCCAGCAGAAGCTTCAGCTCTGGTAGAAGCAATAAATGATGCTTTATCTTCGGCATCTGATTCTAGTTGGAAGCTACTTGGAATGCTTCCTTTCATGGTTTTGAAGCATCCGCCGAATCCAGAAATGCAGACGTCAGGCGTCTCTTGCAACTAGCATTAAGCAGCAAGCAGCAGATTTTTTGTCAGGAATGTCCCCACTACCATTTCTTACTTCAACGAAGGACGGTTGCAGTAAAGTTGTCAAACAGATGAGTTTGAAAAATCTGGATAGGATTTTGCAATCGAAGCTAGCCGCCCATGACATACGTGTCGCTATTCGCGCCCTATGTTCTACTGATGTACCAGACTTCTCAGATGAAACAGAAATGGAATTGAGAAAAAAACATTCGCTAGCTTTTCAAGATGAGTTCTTTCAGAACCTTGATGATACAACCGGAGATTTGTATGTGAAATTCACGATCCATGATGAGAAAATCCATCAAATCCTTTGCGGCTGCTTCGGGAAGCGAATTAGATGGCCTTTTGCCTCTCCATCTCAAAGACTTAACAGTAGACGACAGTGTTGATGATGCCGCAAATCGATTGCTTACTGCTCTTTTCACAATCATTACCATGATTATCTGTGGTTCGCACTCCAATTCGCACCTATCACAGTCGGATCCGTTCTGAGACGAATGGCATGTGAAATTGCCGTTAATATGTCAACACGTCGCTTGGCAAATGATTTGGAACCCGTGCAGGTAGGCGTCGGTGTTAAGTCGGGATGCAAATCAGCTGCTCATGCACTCCGTTCTCTATTATCCACTGAGTTTCCACAAGGTTTGATAGCTGCAAAATTGGACGTCAAAAATGCATTTAACTCGATCCGATGAGACAAGATGATTGAAGCTGTAGCAAACCGTGCCCCTGAGCTCCTTCCAATGGTAAATCAATGCTTTTGATCCCCTTCATCATTATTTTTCCAAGAAAAGATTATCAAATCTGAGAGAGGTGTTCATAGCTGATATAGCCGGGACCACTTCTCTTTTTCCCTCACCATTGATCCCATCGGGAGAGCCATGAAATCTCCATTCAATCTATGGTACCTGGATGATGCCACAATTGCAGGACCATTGGACACAGTTTGCGCCGATATACAAAGGCTTATTCGCGACTTTCAGGAGATCGGTCTCGAAATTAATTCATCGAAGTGAGTAGTAAGCAAGTGACAAACACCAGATAGCGCAAGATGGCGGCCGTCCCCCCCCTCTGGAATGACAGAGTGTCGTGGTGTGCCGGCCAGGTGGGTCCACGTTCACAAACTGTTCGCTGACTCCCCCCCCTCTGGAACGACAGAGTGTCGTGGTGGACTTGGGCGACCGCCAGGATTAGTCTTGAGGCTATAGTGTGTGATGTTTTTGGTGCAATCTGCTGAATGTTGGGTTGTAAAATGGGCTGTTTCGAGTGGAAGGAGTGGTCGGATGAGAAAACGGAGGCTGGATTCGGATTCAGCGTGAAATTCTGCATCGGTATGGTGAATTTGAACGCAATCGGAGAGAAAAAATTTTCGCTGACGTCCCCCCCCCTCTGGACAGCTCGCTTCGATTTTGGCTTCCAGTGGACGGATTTAGTCGTGCCATAGCTCGTTTGAAAGCTAAGAGTGAGACAAATTCACTGAGAGAATCGGCTTGTTCCTATCTGTCTTCGTTTAGATGTGAGACGCCATTTAAGATTTTGGGACATTGGCGAAAAACGACAGAGTTAGAATTTGGGACGTTTTGGGCTGTAGCTTCAAAACGAAGCATCGGATTGGAAAACGGATTTCAGATTTGGAATCAGCTTGATGTTATTGTCCAATGAGGATCATCATTCAATGAGAATCAAGCATTTCTATATAAATAGCGAGCCTTCCACAGTGAGAATCATTCCATCGTTGAATCACACGAGTGACGGACGCATATTTTCTCTCTCTATTCTATTATCCAACTAAAATGGTAAGTCGCTACTTTCCTCCCTCTCCTCCCTTGAACGTAAACTTAATATAATCTTTTTCATTTTCAGGCATCTACTTCATCTGCTACACTAGTAGGACAAAATGGCGGTCAAACGTTACAAGGTTCGCTACGGTCAGATCATCTACAACTGAGGCCAGTGGAAGAAACAACCAAGGTACATAATCCTACAACGCTACAGCGTAAATTTAAACAAGTCTTGCGTTATGACGATCATAGCGTAGTACTCCAAACGGGAATGCTCCCTTCCACGGATGTCAAGATAATGCGCAATCAGTATGGGGACTACATACTGATCCCCGTGAGTCCGTACATTCGCCACCAACTTGATATTATTGAGGAGTATGTGACATTAAATATGGACATTCCTACTCCTCTTACTCAAGAGTGGAAGGCTAGAGATGACAAGGATACTCCCTATAGAAAGATTTGGGATGGTAATCACATTTGCCTACCGGTATCACATTGGTGTACTTACTATAAGAAGGATGGAGATCATTCAATACCCATCAGATGAGATGAGCTCGGAGAAGGTACTTGGGATATCCTTTTCAAAGTGAATGGGCTATATTATGGTCGACACAAGGATAATAAAATAGCCTCTCTCTCCATGCATATGGAATCCATCCTATATATTCCAAAACCACCCAACGTGGATGACATAATTGATCAAATCCTTAACAGCAGTGGTACGAAGCGCAAGTCGGAGAAGAATGCTACATCAAAACGCAAATCAAAGAAGGAGAATTACTAATCCTTTCCTAACTCTACCCTATGACAATTCGCTTATGTGCTTTGAGTGTCGTAGACGTGGTCTTATTAGATACATTTTACTTCTTCGTTGCCATCATATCATTTGTGTATTTTGTCGTGAAAAGCATCGATGTAATTCTTCATTTTGTAATATGTTATAGAACGTTTCCTTAGATGTGTAATTTCCGTTTTAGGCTTCTATCATCATTTTTATGGATTGTGAGGGTGAACCTGTACAGGAGCTCAGTGCTATTGCTATGAACAATTGGACATATCAGATTGTTAGTGTCTATCATCAACATGCCAACTGCGATCCCAATGTTGATCAATGGGCGAGAAAACACATTCATGGACTTAATCTGAAATATTTGCAAGACTATGGCTTTTCTTGTGAGAGTGCTCTTCTTATTGACTTTAAACGATGGTTAGCTGCTTTCAATGTTATACGCATCTTTTGTAATAATCCTGGTAAGGAGAGGAAAGTATTTCCCAATCTAATCATTGATGATATTTTGCTCCCGCCTTGGGATAGTAGAGTGAATCAACATTATCATGAAGTCACGAAACGTTTTAAGGATTTGTGTGTTCCTATTTTGTCTATTCGTTGTAGTAGCTACGTTCATAACCAATGCTTCTTTCCTCCTTACCTCAACACTGCCAAAGTCCTGTATGGTTATCATTGCTCGCTGTATGATAGTTACCAGCTGTATCTATTTTATCTCTTTCAAACCATTGATTTATAATGCATGCTTGTTACCGTTATTCAATAAATGTTACTATGAGAAGAGTTGTTGTTTTCATGCAATGGATGGGTTAGATAAAGGGCGATCATGTTTTTCTCAAACGACTGCGGAACATTACATTTTCATAGGCAAAGTTTAAAAGGAGCTGTTCAAGATTATGTGATAAATTTTCATAAAGATGAGACCGACATCGAAGCAGTGGTCGATGATGCTAGCACTCTATTTCTAGAGTTAATGAATACATTCTCTGATAGCATTGTCATGGCGCGATTAGTTGCGAAAATTAAGTTTAGTCATTTTGGAAAGGAAGAGGTAGAAAGTCGCTCTTTCCATTTTGCTTCTTATTCAATGGAACTGGTAGATCACCCCCAAGAATTTTTTAAAAGACATATGATAAAAGTTGCTGAACGTCTTAACGCATTTAACCATCATGGTAGCAGTCTAGTGATTGAAGCGATTTCAGATATTCACATTCAAATTTCCATAAAGAAAAATTGAAAATGCAGTGGTACTTGATTGTAGCACAACTGGTTTTCGAGCTATGTCTGCTCACTCTCGAAGTATATTCCTTCTGTACATGTGTCTATTATTTAGAAAAGGCTAGCAAATTCATATCTTCAAAAAGACTTGCTATAGACATCAGTAACGGTGAAACTATGTGTTGTGATGTATGTAAGCGAAAGGATGGAAATGAAAAGCGCATCTTCAAGAGATGTAAGCATGCTTTTTGTCAACGCTGTTTCATACGTAATTGCATTCAACTTTGCAAATGTAACCACTGTGATATTGCTCATTTCGAGTGTCACTTATGCCGCAATAGTTAGTACCTATGCAAATGTGGTAAAAATAGGTTTTAGCAAAGACTAACACGGAAAATGGCGAAACGTAAAAGTCAAAAGTCTTCAAAGTTTTCTTCAGCCATTCAAGCTCTCCGACGAATGAAAGCAAATCAGCGATACAATGCTATACGACATGCTAACGATAAATTCATTTGTGAAATTATTCCTCATGTGAGGAAGTTGAGGACGAAGAAATTAGCGCCAAAACAACGAAAGTTACTTAAGCGATATGCTACGAAATTGCGTTTCATCTCCAATCCTAAAGTCACCCTTCAAAGAAAGAGGAAAACTTTAACACAAAAGGGCGGTTTCCTTTCAGCAATACTTCCAATGATAGCTCCTGCCGTGGGCAACCTATTGGGTAATATCTTTGGCTCTAAGCGTTAATTATGCAAATGTTGAATCTCAAAGTAATAAAATGGATTTCAGACTTCAATGTGATAAAGTTCTGACTGTATCAGGTCCATCTCATGCAGGTAAAACTGTTTTCACGCTGAATTTATTGAATAAAAGAAGGGAGTTGTTTAAGGAACCTATCAATCGAGTGATTTGGTGTTATGGTATTTATCAACCGTCATTGTTTCAGGAATTGCAAAGTCGCAACTTTATTCGTCATGAAGGAATTATTGCAGTGAATAAACTTCAGTCTAATGATGTTGTTGTATTGGATGATTTATTAAAAGAAAGTAAGAATTCAAAAGATGTTACAGATATGTTCACTCGCGCAGCACACCATAAAAGGTGCTTTATCATCTATATCACACAAAATTTGTTTCCTGATGGAAAAGAAGCTCGTACACGAAACCTGAATACACACTATTATGCTATTTTCAAGAATCCGCGAGATAAAAGTCAATTTGAAATTTTAGCGCGACAAGTTGCACCCAGAGGATCAAAAGCCTTAATTGAAATTTTTCAAGCAGCTACTGAAAAACCACACGGTTACTTATTCATTGACTTTACGCAAGAGTGTCCGGAAGAATTTAGATTTCGAAGTGATATTTTGAAAACTCCCATGATTATCTACAAACTATGAGTTCTTATTCTCGCATGATTGTTATTCCTCAGGATGAATATGTACAATTGACTGCCATGCAGCAAGTAAAGCAACCTCTTGCAAATCAAATGTATAGGAAAGAAATAGATTATCAGCAAAATGTTCACATCAAAGATCCACATCGTGCTGTATTATTACAATCGGAAACTGTTGAGCAATTGAAAAACTTGAAGAATAAGATGCCTGACTCTGTATCGACTGCTACACCTTCAGCATCTCGCGCACATGCCATATCTCTTTTCAATAGTATTGAACCCCATCTCAATGTAAATGATAGAGGAGAAATCATTACAGATGAAAATAAAGTGATTGATGCTTCACGTTATGAAGACTTGATTCAGTATGCGACACGTAGAAAGCGCCGTCAGGGCTATGTTCCACCTGGTTGGACATACTTTCTTAAACTATTGAAAAAGCATAATGTACCAAAATTTGCTTTGAATAATGAGACATTGAAAGAACTTGATTCAACAGTGGCTACTGCTCCAATGCTTCAGACGATGAAAATGCCAACAAATTGGTTTAAGACGTCACCTGCTACATCCCCTCCCACACTCACTAAGCAAACAAGAGGAAGAACTCGACGTAGATCTACATCGCCACTAAAACTAGTAAAAGGAAAACGTAAAACAGCTCCTCCCAGGAAATACATGTTCTCAGACTATTAATATGAAGCAGATGTGTTGCTTGCCATGTAATGAGCCGCCAGAGGTGAATGTCGTTGTCACTTGCACTTGCTGCGCCAGCTCTCATAATGAAACCCCTAAGCAATGTGAACACGATCGCAAAACCGCTAAAGCTAAATGCTGCAGTTGTTGTAAATGTAGAAAGGCAAGAAAACAAAAAGATGAGAAGGAGGAAAAAGAGTCAGTCGTCATCGACTGAACGTTTGAAGTCAATCTATTATGATGTAAAACATCCGGCAGGATTTGCATCTATCAAGAAATTATCAAAAGCGAGTGGTCTTCCACAATCACAAGTGAAACGATGGTTAAAGGGTCAGGCTACCTATACACTCCACAAACAAGCGAAAAAGAAGTACCGCACCCGCCATTATATTGTTCATGACATCGATGAACAGTGGCAAGCAGATTTGTGCGATGTCGCCTCCATTTCAAAACCTAACTCGGGCAATAATTTTATTTTAACCGTCATTGATATTTTCTCGCGTTATGCGTGGGCTCAACCTTTAAAAACTAAAGAAGGGAAAGGAGTAGCAAAAGCATTCCAAACAATTTTTCGAGAAGGTCGGATTCCAAAAAGAATTCAGAGTGATCAAGGAAAAGAGTTTGAAAATCAGCATGTGAGAAGATTATTTGAGAGGCATGACATTGAGTTGTTTAGTGTAAAGAGTGCTTATAAAGCTGCACTCGTTGAACGTTTTAATCGCACATTAAAAAATCGCTTGTGGCGACATTTTACTGCCAACTTGACACAAAATTGGACAAAGGTTCTACAAGATACACTCCATGCCTACAATCACTCTATCCATCGTTCTATTGGACTCAGACCAGTAGATGTAAATGCTGACAATGTAAATAAAGTGCGCGAATCATTCCAACGTAAACGCACTCATGTGAAAAGTGATGTGAAAATTGGCGATAAAGTTCGTATCTCAAAAGTGAAAAGTGTTTTTGCTAAAGGGTACCTTCCGAATTGGACAGAGGAGGTATTTACAGTGTCAAGGATTAATCAAAAAGACTCTCCGACCACCTACAAGTTGAAAGATTACGATAATGAAGAAATTGAGGGTAGCTTTTACCGCGATGAGATTGAGGTAGTCACTGAAAGTGAAACATATTTGGTAGAGAAAATCATTCGATGTAAAAAACGGCAAGGTGAAGAATGGTGTCTTGTTAAATGGACTGGTTATCCTTCAAGTATGAACTCTTGGATGCGTCGTGCCGACATCTTTCATCTAAGTGATCGACAGTGATTCATGCAAAGTTGTAACTAACAATGTTTAGGGTTTGAGCTATGAATCCAACTGCCTCATTTTATTCACGACCCTCCTATGTAAGTGGTAGAGGACAAATTTACATCGGCGCTCGCCGCCAACGTGGAGGTAGCATACTTGGTGCACTGAAATCTGTTGTAGCACCTCTCATATCCAATGTCGGTAGATCTTTAAAACGAAATGTTTTAAGTAATGCCATTGGCTTTGCTGGTGATGTTGCTAGTGATCTTTCCAGAGGTAGAAGTTTTAAGAGCAGTTTGTTGAATCGTGGGAAGGAACGCGGTTTAAAAACATTGAAGCAGACCTTTGCTGGTGTTACTCAAGGAAAGAAATCACCTAAACGAATGAATAAAGGAAGGAGGAAACATCGCGGAGCTGGTAAGGTGCGATCTTCAGTCAAAAGGCATTCACGCAAACGTCGCAGAGGCTCTAATCATTCATCAGGCGCTAAACGACGACGCTGCCATAACTTCTAATCATGGAGTGTAAAACTTCCGGTTTTTGTTTGTTCGATCAACAAGCCATACAGACAGATATTCTTAGTTCAAGTATTGTAGATTATCATCCTCGAACAGCTGAGAATGCTGGCCCCATTGAATTTGTTATTCCTGGTGGTAGTGATGACTATATAGATTTGAGTTATGCGATGCTTGATTTGAGGTTTAGAATTCAGCAAGCAGATGGAACTGCTATTGACGATGCACATAAAGTTGGACTGAACAATTTACCATTGACTACATTACTTCGCGATGTTTCTCTAACGATTGGAGAGCAGCAGGTGGAAGGTGGTCAAAGCGATTATCCCTATAAATCATATTTGAATCATGTATCACAGTTTCATCCAGCAGCACAAAAAAGTCATATGGAAGCCATGGGATGGTACAGAGATGAAGCAGGAAAATTTGATGTTGAAACAAACAGTGGCTTTGTAAAGCGATCTGCTATGATTAAAGATAGTAAAGTATGTCAGCTATATGGTCCGCTGAATTTAGACTTCTTTAGACAGTCAAAGTTTTTACTCTGTAATACCAGCATGCGACTCAAGCTGACATTGAATAAGCCTGAATTTGCGCTGAATGCATTTGCTAAAGTTGACAATTTTAGAATTCATGTGGAAGATATTGCACTTTACATTCGTCGAGTAGTACCGAATCCAAGTGTCATTACAGGGCATGCTGAAGGCCTTAACCGCCAAAATGCCATTTACCCCGTTCAGCATACAAAGCTTCTCACCTTTACAATTCCGAAAGATCAAAAGAGTTTCATGAAAGATGGCCTCTTTCCATCGGAAGCACCGAAGCTCCTCATGGTGGCAATGGTTGAAAATGATGCATTTAATGGTAATGTAAAGAAGAATCCTTTCAATTTTAAACACAATCAGTTAAGTGAAATTGCTTTACGTGTAAATGGTGTGAGTCATCCTGGTCCACCCTACAAACCAGATTTTGCTTCGGATAAATTTATGCGCAGTTATGTTGATTTTATGGATGTCTTTGGCTTTTACAATACGGATGACACCAACGGACTGACTATGAAAGAGTTTAAGAGTGGATATACTATTTATGCATTTGATTTGACTGCTGACAGCGATATTAGTGCACCCTATCGTCAAGCGAACGTGCCTCATAATATTCGTTTGGATTTGACGTTCAAAAGAACACTACCTGAGACGATCAATGTATTAATTTATGCAGTCTTCGATTCAAATATTGAAATTACAAAGTATCGTGACGTGATTCTTCAGTATAATCGTTAATGAGTTGGTTGACTGCTGACGATATTAAGACTAAAGTGCAGCGTAATGCAGACGAAGCGACGTTGAAATCTTTCGATAATGTCTATTCACTCGATACCTTACCACCTGCAGTAAATCACTATCCCATCTTTATTGTGCTAAACACTCATTCGCAGAATTTAGGCGGTGAGCATTGGAAAGCGATCTTTATTGGAGAAGACCGACGTGGTGAACTATTTGACTCTCTTGCTCAACCTCCAAATATACCAACACAGCAGTGGTTGAGAAAACATACGCGTCAATATCAGCGAAATGAACGCATACTACAACATCCACTTTCATCAACGTGTGGTGCTTTTGTACTGTACTTCATCTTAAAACGTTTACATGTATCTCGATTTGCATCTATTATTCAAAACTTTTCATGTAATCCATCCTCTAATGAAAAAATGATTTGTAAGTTCTATCATGATTTGAAATAAAAACATCATGTTGGAAAAATTGTTTTTTATTTTACAATCCGCTGGGTACGTACATACTCAATGAGATAGTCTAGGATCACATTTGCTTGTACATGAGATTTTAGTCCAGTAATGATCACTTTACTATTATGAAAGATTGCCACATGCACAGGTAACCAACAACTAATGAGAGCTGCAGGAAAAAGTTCGGGTTCATAACACAAATTGTAACTGCTGGTACGAATCTTCAAAAATGATAGACTGTCACTCAATTGAGTAGAGATCACCATATTGTCCACAGTCAGATTCGACATCACACACCTCTCCCTCTTCCATATCCGACGTAGTAGTCTTTGTAGCTCTAAGCGCATTGACTGCGCCGATGAATGAGAAAGGGCGCCGAGAATCTGTACAGTCCCATTTGGGAAGAGTTGAAGATTCCGTGAATTGTTCATCTTCACCACTAACATTTGAGGTCGGCCCGGGTAATACTTGCTGTTTGGAAGGTGTTGGTGTAATGTTGTGAGATCGATTTTGGTGTAGAGTCTGAAGCGACGGAGAATGTTGACGATGGTGTAGCGATGACGCTTCATGATGAAAGAATGAGTAAATTGAGCGATGTACCTTCCTTTTATACTTTTCCCAACTACCTTGATGAAATGTGAAGTTAGTATGAAGTTGGGAATGATAGAGTTGAATTCGCCGATTGTTGACGCGCAACCAGATGCGATTTCCAATACGTGAATGTCTTTTCATATAGAAGTATTTCAAATCCTTCATGATATGATGTAGAGATTGAAAATGACGATAAGATAAAGCAAACTCTCTTCTCACATTTCCAGTTGAATCTTTGAAATAGACGTTTCGATCATGATCCGTTTCAATACGTTGTAGGGAATCTAATTTCCAACTCATGGTGCGTGGTAGTCATGTCTGATTAAGATTTGCATAGTAGGGCGATGAACTCACGACGAATAAATGTCATGATGGAGCGATGTATGTATCTTCTATACTTCTCCCAATTGTATTTGCGAAATGAGAAACAGTTTGCGGAATGAGAATGGCAGATTTGAATTTCATTTCTGTAATGTTGAAGCCAAACTTGATCACCCAAGGAGATGAATCTTAATGTTTCAAAATATTCCAAATCCCTCATGATATCATTGAGGTTGACAAATTGTCGCCATGTTAATGTAATACCTCTTGATGTATGACCATGAGAATTTTTGAAGTGTACGTTTCCATCACGATCAACTCTGATATATTGTAGAGAGTCCAAAATCCAAGTCTTCATGATGTTATGCAAAGTTGCAGATCAGCAATATAAAAATGTCATTTTATCATATTTTGCTTAGCAATGCGGCTACAAAGAGATTTGCTAGTAATCGAGCCGCACTCTTTTCTACTCCCATTGATCATGCACAACAGCTAAATGGAAATTGGGAAGTGGGTGTCACTCAACTTGTTTATAGCAACTGTGTCTATACTTTTGATCATGAGGTGATGACTATTAATATGAGACGTACAGCTGCTTACCAATGTGAAAAGGGGTGCCGAGTATACATTCCACAGTGGCCAAAGAAAGATCTCTTATCATGTAAAAAGTTTATATATGATTTCTTGAATAAAGCGTGTAAACATATTGTCCAATTTACTCCGCACAATGATGATTATACTTATGTACATCATGTAGTTGAGAAAGATTGGATTGTTGGTTTAAGTCCAAGTTTAAGAAATGATTTAGGTTACCTCGCTAGCGCCTTAACAAGCTATGATAATTTTAACGTTAATTACCACATAAGTGGTCATAAACAGTTAATATATCGAGAGGAAGCTTATTATGTAGATCTTATTCCAAGAAATGAGAAGACGTTGGTGAAGAAGATTGTGATTAAGCCAAGAAAGACAAACATGACTCCTGAAACATTATTGAAGAAATTTAATTATCTCCTTCGAGTTGATGGTAAACAAGTGGCAACATTGACTTATATCAAATCATCTAATCATATTGCAATAAGTAAATTAAATGATGATGATCTAGTATTAGTTTGTTCAAAAGATTTTCATCAGTTCTTACGACATCGTTCTGCAGCTGTTCATGGAAAATCTGATATGCAACATTTACCATGTGAAAGGTCAAATCAATTTGATACAGAGTGGACCGTATCTTTATACAGAAAGTGTGTAGAGCCTTTAGGTGGTATCTTACATGAAACAAGAGTGTTGATGCCTCGCATTATTACTTCGGTTAAATTGGTTGTAGATTATTTAAATGAAGTGATTAATGAGCAACATATTTCATTTTCTGAAAAAGAAGGTGTTTTGTCTCTCACTATAAGTGGAAAAGGTATTGAACTAATTATGGATAAAACTCTAATGGACATTTTGGGTTTTGACCAAAATATCTTTAAAAGTGGTACTGTAACCAAAGCTAGCGCAGACATGTCGCTATCGCGTCGTATTAACTATTTTCAGATATATTCCAATATTGGTGAAGATGTACGTGTGGGAGATGTTGAAGCTCCATTGCTAGCAATGATACCATACCAGCCAAAAAGCTGCAGTATTTTATCTGAGCATACTTTCAAGAAAGTGCATTATACAAAGCTGAAATCAAACTACATCCCACAAATTGATATTGCCATTTATGACGATGCTGGTGCGTTGATTCCTTTTCATAAAGATGCTGTGACAAGTATCACACTCCATTTCCGAATGAAGAGTTAATGCAAAAGTATGCTAATATATTTTTCCAATGTGAATAATATGGAAAGTGAAAATAAGGACTCGTTTCTAATCTACTTACCCAGTAATGCTTCTATGAATAAATTTCCCAAAAATAAACCATCAGACTATCGAGTAGAATTAAATCGCCCACTACATTTAGAAGGTGAATGGGAGGTTGGCGTTTCTAGTATTTGCTATGATAGCAATATTCAGAATGTGAATGATTTGGAAGAAATGATATTGACTCCTCGCACCCATGATGGAATAACGATGAATAATGCATTCCAGTTCCCATACAATTTAACATCAGATGGAAAGTGGAACTATGAATGGATTCAGATAAAATCAGATTATTATGAACCATTTGGGAATGAGAAAATTATTAAGGCATTCAATAGTGGTAATACTTCCATCATGAAGAATAAAAATCAGAAAGCTTATGAGTTTACTATCTATCATTGGAGTGGGAGACAGTTCCTCCGCTTTCATTCTTTTACTAAAGGTCTTACACTGAGGTTGGATAATGAATTCTATCCACATCTCGGTTTTGGCCATGGACTACATCTAACGTCAATTGCTACTGCAAATGTTAAAAAAGTTTATTCAAATCGAATCAACAAATTTCATTATAGATTTAAAATATTTGATGAAGATGTTGTAGAATGTGAAGAACGCATCATTTTGAAAAAGCGTGGTGTTCAACCTTTATCACTTATTGAGTTAGTAAAACGATGGAATGAGACTGTGGGTAAGAAGTATGGAGAGAAAATTATGGCGGACAAAAATAAGTTGGTTATTCAGAAATATAATGACAAACTTACAGTTTATTTCTCTCCAACCTTGCGTCATTTTGTAAGACATTATACACCTATTATTGGAAGCGGTGTGGTGTATGCTTCTCATGAATATCACACTAAAGCTGATTCAGTTAATGATGAATGGTGGGTGGACATCTATGGCGATCGCATCAAGAAAATTTACCAGTCTTATGAAGAATCTAAAGTTGCTATCAATATAATGCCGCGTCTATATCATACAGTTGAAAGCTTCATTCATGTAGTAAATCCTTATATACAACAGAAGTTGAAGCATGTGATGAAAAGTAAATATGATGTAAAGACACACCACATTTCGTTTTCAATTGAAAATCAACGCGTTGTTCTGAAACTGGGTGATGACATTCAATGTCAATTGAGTAAAAATTTGAAGAAACTCTTTGGTTTTTCAATGCTACAAACAGTGTTTACTGCTGCGCATACGATTGGTATAGAAACACCAATGACACTTGATAAACATGAACAGCACCTTTACATTCAAAGTGATTTGATTCTACCTATTTCTGTTGGTGAGAAAAAAGAATACATTTTACGTGATTTCATTCATGATAAAGACGCTTCATATGGAATAGTCGAGAAGATGTTTGAATCTATTTTCTATCATCCCGTCATCAAACAAATGATACCCTCTATTGCTATCAAAATTACCAATGGTTTACAAGAGTGCATCCACGTGAAAGATACTAAATCCCTCATAACGTTAGTGTTTCGGAAAACAAAGTGAAGTCTTTATACAACATTTATTGAAATATGTACATGAATGTGAAGCAATAGACTTTATACAACATCCACTGAAAATATATACATGAGCGCACTTCAATAAACATTGCTATATACAAAAAGTCTTTTTACTTCGTGAAGGGTGGAAATATACAGGGATAGGAAAAATGTCTTTCAGTGGAAAAGTCATCACATGGGGAATGTACAGATGTGGACACATATTCACAAGGAAAAAACAATCTCATGCGATACATAAAACAACAATGTTTATCTACAGAAATCAACATCAAAATACTAAGTTAAGGATGATTATGCTAAGACGTCTCCTGAATGTGGTAGTGTGGGTTTAATTCTTTTGGGTGGTGGTATGCCTGTATCAGGATGTCCATGTGGAAGAGATATGTTATGTCCTATCCAACACCTCTTATCCTCCCATGCTGAAAGCGCCCGTTTCTTAAAAGTATAAGTTTTGATCTCATGCGACTTAGATTTTAAGATTGTCATATTGACAAACGTTATATTTTTATTTCTATAGGCTCCCTTGAAATTCTTATGTTTCATGTTTTGCACAATGGATTTTGATATGCCTTTAGCGCGCTTAATGCTATCATCACTATCCTTTAATTTCATAGAATACATTTTAGGGCGGAGGAGAATCATTTCAGCTATCTCCTTCCCTGCTGTTTCATCCTTAAAACAACCAAGTTTGGCCTTATTTTTGATGGAGTATAGTGGATGATCAGCAGGATAATTTGATGTATCAAAATATCTTTCTAAAGATTTTCCTACTTCATTAAAATTTAAATCTTTTTGAGTGGCAATACCTAAAAAGAAACTATCTGTGTCACCACCCAACAAACGAACCTCTTTTACGAGAGGACACGGTTTTAGTATTTTATAGAAGAGTTGATACATTTCAAGCTTGGAGTAATCTAGAACAGCTTGACCAATATAGATGGGTTTGCACAACTCAACTTCAGATTTTATCATTTTAATACCTACAAGATCCTCATCGATTATGTCTCTATCGATGAATAGAGGTGATGAGGTCAATTTGTGATACTTTTGATCATCATTAACTAGTTTGTAGTTTACGCGCTTTCTAACATCCTCCATCGTCTTACCAAATAGACTGTTGTTCTTATATTTATAAAAATCTTTTTCAAAATTATTTTGGGCTAGTGCACGTTTCTGGCTGTTACTATCTATGTAGGGTTTGAGGAAGGCTTTCTGTCTAAATTTAATAATGCGGTGAACTCTTTTTAAAATCATGCCCATTTCTAAATAAAATTTTAAGATGCTAAAGTGGACTAGATAGTTTTCTTTATCATATTGAGTGAGCAAAAGTTTGCGGCAAGGCTTATACTTGGGTTGTCCACATGATTCTAAATCTTTATGAAATTGTTTCATAAAGTCGGAAAACATATCTTTACTCACTTCACCTGATTCGGGTGCGAGTGGAAAATCTACGGTTTTATGTTTAATATTATTTGGATAGATTAGATCTATCTCAAAATAATATCCCCAATCACCTTCATCTGGAATTGCTAGTATGTTAGAAGGGTTGGAGAAATGTTGAATTTCACTATCATCTAACCAGCTAAACTCAGAGTGAGGTAGCGGTTTGGATAATGAACTACCATACAAATTATTTTGGTCATAATACTTAAGATGGGTATGATCATTACCTACTGTTTCAGATTTTAACCTATGTTTATTTACAAATGTGAGACCACCGCGAATTCCTCGCTCAAATAAATTATACATCTCTGGATCTTGTAAGAGATGAATGGTCTCACCAGTCATTTTAAAAGCAGACTTAAATGACATGGCTGGTAGACTGACAAAGTGGACGGGATCTAATTTATCTTCTTCTAATGCCACTCGTCGAAACTCTTGGAAAACGTCAGCCAGCAAAAACACATCTAACTTAAGATAGGCAATCATATATTCACCAAATGTATGGCAGTCAAATTTTATCCATGCCTCTTGAGCATGTTCATAGTCCTCTACTGGACAATCTTGATCCGTCAAATCATTTTTAAATTTATCTATGGGTGGAAGAGAAGTCTCACCGAGTTTACTAATCGCATCAAGATATGCATATGGAAAGACTCCTTTCCGTGTGATGACTTCATTAGTTAAATTTGGATATTGTTTCTTAAGATTTTGTGTTAGTGGAAGAGACTTTAGATTTTGTACGAGAGAGGCCAGTGATGCAGCCATAAATTGGTAGGAATCTAAAAATTTTATATTAAAATAGACCGTCTTATTTTCTTTGGTTTTATCGACGGGTACTTTTGCTGTCATGGCCATAAACTTTTCTCTCGTTTGAGCTATTACATCAAACTTCCACTCTTTCATTTGGCCTAAACCTCCTTTTATTATCATATGGCTATCATAGCCCTTAAAATTATGGAAAATGACGGGTAATGTACGCCGCTTCATCCTCAGCGAAAAATTACATTTTGAACAGAGTGCGTTTCTAAATTTACCAGTAATGTGATCATGGTCGCACACTTTCTTAATCTTATCATCAAATGTTTTACTACATTTGGAGCAAACGTTGCAACTATCAAACTTAGCTTGATCATCTGCTGTCATATGCAATGATCTGCGATAGAGTTCACCATCATGTTTTTGTTGAAATTTTACAGCCTGTTCGAGGAATTGTAGGAAATGGTAAATACAATCCTCACCTTGCCAGACGCGCATTTTATTTTGCCTACCCCTAAAGTGATCATGCCATACTTCATAGCAGGAAATGGCTGCTGGTCGATGGATGTTATCATCGATATAACATTCGATGTCAGCATAGATGACACGAAGAGGACTTAGTTCATCGCCATTCTCTCTATATGAAAACTCCTTATCTTTGGGCATGCGTTCCATTTGCAGTTTACCTCGCTTACACCACTCATAATGAGTTTCAAATTTAGTTTTCCTCCTAAAGTGGCGAATACATCTGTCGCAGTAATATAACTCTCTACTAGAGTTTTCTAAGTGGTGGTATAAGCGAGAGATTTTGGGAATACCGCAGTAGTGCCATTCCTCACTATCATCCTGTTTTACTAATAACAGGTTTACTGTACGTTCATAACAACTCGAACGCGAGTTGTAGCGCACACCCTTCAATCCTTTTTCCCAAACATGGAGAACTATTTTAATGTTGTTCAATTTTTCAAATTTTTCTATATCTTTAATTTTCATATCGTCACTATTACAGTCATCGAAGTTTAATTCATTCTCCCACTGCCTATAGCTATATGTGCGATTTCGATTCGCATTGATGTCATTATAGTGGAGAATGGAGAGGACAGCATATTTAAAACATTGCGATTCGCAATCGACATTGATGACTGCTGTTTTGTTTTTTAAATTTTTTGGAAGTTTAAAGGAGCCTCGACCACTATGATTTCCTAATAAACTGATTTTAAATAAGGCGGACTCAATGCCGTCAAAAATGAGACCGCTATCGCGCTCGTTAAATTTATCAATATTTAATTTTAATCCTTGGATGTGAAAATTTATCCAAGACTCATAGTCTACAACCTCGGTTGCAGGAGAGGAGGGTATGTGAAACTCCAACCTCTCTATTATTTGTCCAGTATGGTGGTCGATTTTTACATATTTTATTTTAAGATAGATGAGCGCCTTCATCCTAAAATTGTCTAAATTGTTGAAGAGCGCTTCTATCAATGATGAATTTTGATGAAACCATTCCTCAAAGTTAGCAATGGTTTCTGAGGAGTCCATCTGGTAGTTCCTCACTAAATTATTTATGGACACTTCAGTGAGTCGGATAGAGGAGGTACCGTTGGTGTAGGTATCGTTCGTGTGTGTATGTTGAAGTCTGTGCGAAGATAGTTCAAAACGTGTCTCGAAAGACTGAGCGCACAAGTCGCAAGAAAAGGAGACGACGTTAACAGAATCATCCCCACCTTCGGAGATTGATGCCGGCTTAGGTCGACAAACACCTCGCTTGATGTGTCGGGTGAGATCCCATTTCCTCGTGAAGATGTGCCCACAGTCAGCACATTCCCACTCGTTGCCATGTCGCGACAGTTCTGAGGTGGAACTCACATCACCTGAAAGAGAAATCATTCTATCATCTCTGTTCAAGCCTCAGTGTAGTGTTACAACCTACCTTGACTCAATAACTCTAAACTTTCCTCGAGAAGGGAGGGCGTTGGTGATGAAGTTGATGCCTGAAATTGAGGAAGATGCTATTAGCCACACGTTTGAGGGAGATGAGAGAGGAAATCTTCAACTTACCATTTCAACGAAATCAAGTTTAAGGTTGATACTTCAACAAGATAGAGACTTCACTCAAATTTGGAATTCACGAGATAGCAGTTCACTTGTACACCTCAAATAATAACAGAATTCGCTAGAGAACACTTCACTTATACGTCTCAAAGACAGAGTGAAATGATACGGATGTCACTTTACATATATACTTTCATATTCATCATTCATTGGCTGTTCATTCTGATTGGTTGCTTGTTGATACTTAAGAATTAGAAAACATTTCAAAGTCATTATTCACAGTCAACATGACAAGCCCTCCGACAACACCAAACACAAAATTCTCTTCTCCATGCTCAACACCAAAGGCGCTCGTTGCACCAAACGCTCCAACGAAGGGGAAGGTAGAGAAGGTGTACCGACTGGACAATATCAGAAAGTTATCATTACCAGCGGATGAGGAAGAGGAGAGTGTATGTGAGAAGGAGTGTCCCGACTTAACAGGCGTGAGGTGGAAGTATCTCCAGTACGATACTGACGATGTGATGGAGATCACCAGCACCAAATTCCTCCACCAATTATGGGAGTGGTACACCCCTAACTCCCAGCCACGAACTATGGCGGAGTGGGAGTATATTGACAAAGTGAGGCTCGCAGTGGAAGAACGATTAAAGCAACTGAACTGTTTTTGTTATCTATGTGAAGCCAGACTCTGGGACGATATTGACGATGAAGACCTTTTGAAATACATGCCATAATAAATTTTTATTTCGTATTATCTTTGCTTTCATACTGACTTACTTGAATGGGACTTCAGTGGATGATTTAACCATGTATACTTTTTCATTTGGAAATAGTAGCACGCTTAGTCTAACTTGTAAATCTTATAACATTTCATATGGGCGATGATGGTAGATGAAATAGTGTTAAATAAAATTAAGATAGCTTACACTTCTGATACAGGGATAGCAATCGACTGCGATCCATGTGTAAAGAGCTTGTTAGACTACGGAAGAGAGAAGTGTGTTATGTTGCGTGTGGCGCGTGAGTGTCCTCCCATTTCATTCCATTCATCAATTCGTCTCATTGATAGAGACAGGTAGAACTCATGGTTCTCATAACGTATGCAATGGAAAGTTTTAGGCAACCTTCGACAGTTGGCTAAATGTCGCCCTGGCGCGAATGCATACTACGTTGAGAGAGAGGCAATCACTTGCAAACATGACGCAGAGAGGTTTAACAAGATTGACCATTGCCGAATGTCCCTTGCGGTATACATAGCTACGGGTTTCACCGCCGCCCTTTACAGGAACGCCCGTCGAAAGGAAGTATTACACCGAACTTCATTTGCAACGTTCAAGTTGACTGATAGCAGATTCAACTTAATGATAGTATTCGCCAGTCCGAAGACTGCCCAGGGCAAACCGCGTGGAGGTTCTATCATGTCTTGCCCCATGGTGGCCCTTAAGAGAGCCGTTGGTTCGTTCTCGTCGTATCTGAAAATAGAAGGAAAAATAGATGAAATTATATTCAAGTGATAGAGATGATATTAACTTACCATAAGAGAAATTTAGCCGGTTCGTGACCCCTTCGATGGTAGTGGCTGAGGCAAGTACTTGGCCCGCAGTTTTCGCTTCCGGTGGCGTAATTCCTTAATTTCTCCATCATGTGTTATGGAGACATGGAGACAGCGTATGTCTGGCATTGCCCCTTCGTAGCACTCAAAGGAACAATCTAACTCCTCTTTCTGAATCAGAATATCATCAACAATTCTGCTAGACGTAATGGAAAGTTGAAGTGTTGTTCGCTTCTCCTTCATAGTGACGTTTCTAGCCTCAACCAGACTCAATTTTGTCTGCTCAAGTTGAAGTTGGAGCGTCTCTTCCTTGGTCCTCAAACTTTTAATGAGTTTCACCTGCTCATCTACCCGCTTCTCGCTGGTGATTGCTCTCTGTTGGTAGGGCTCTAGGTTTTTTACCTGTGTCTTTAAACTACGTATTTCCGACACTTGGGCTTTGAGGCTGAAATTTTCATCCCTGAGCGCAGCGCACTCATTCTTATATCGGGTGAGTTCGTCTTTTATCTTCCTTATAGCAAATTTCTGACTGACTTTTGCGATCTCACTGTCTTTACACCACTTCTCAGTCTGTTTTTTAATCCCCTTTGTTGTTTTGGGGGAGGAGTGAAGTATTGGCTTCTTGATAGCTTTGTTTGTGACGACTACTTCCTGAGATTCACTATCATCGTTTTCATCATTGCCTGCCGCACTGTGATCGGACCCTATGATTGACTGTATCGCTTTATCTAGATCCGTTTCTACATCGTCGAGTATTGGCTTCTCGACAGCTTTGTTTGTGGCGACTCCTTCCTGAGATTCAGTATCAACGTTTTTATCATTGCCTGCTGCACTGTGATCGGACCCTATGATTGACTGTATCACTTTATCTAGATCCGTTTCTATATCGTCGGATGTTTCGTTGAAGTATCTGACTATCATTTTGCCAACGTCCGATATCGTGTAATTGGCAACCTTTGTGGTTGGACATGCTAAGTGAGTAGTGTAAAATTCCTCATTCTGCTTGCTTTTGGTAAATTTTAAGCAATGAATACAGCCAGATATTACAGCTAATTCTTTATGCTCATTGGGAGCATCCTTATATTTATTCAAATGGCGCTTGAACTCAGCACCCCTCTTTATTTCACCACATAGACACTTCTTGATCAAAAATTTTGAGTTGCCTACCATTTTGTAACTTATGTATCTGTAAAGGAAGGATGAAATAGAATTACTAACAGGCGACATTGGCAGTCATTCTTATAATCATACAGCTAAATTGTGAGATTGGTGGAAAGTGTCGAACCTTTGAATCCGTTACAGGCATTACTCAGAGGGGATCGTGTCCCAACTCCAAGGCCTCGGCCCACAAATCCAACCTCCCGCGGACAGAGCGTGCGTCATATCAATGTGTTGGTATCCGGACCCCGATTTTGACATGAAAATCAGTGGATTGTTTACAAAGGTTGCAGGTTCCAAGCCGAAGCTCGCCTCCCACAACTTTATAAATGTCTTCGTTGAATTCAGCAGGGTCGAAAACCTCCAAAACTAGTGAATTTAAATTTTTCAATTTTTTAGCACTACTTATGAAATTTTATAAGTAGTCTATCACTTAGGCCAGGTCAATAGCGACCGAACCTTTTTTGAATCAAGTCGAACGGACTTGTAGAAGCAAAGTTACAAGCCTTTAAAGTTTTGGAGTCTTTTATGGCCTGGAGACGAAGGCCATCTCCTGGCTAACCTCTAAGTCTGACGGCTTAGCTGATATCAGCAATGAAATTTTCTAAGTCGGTTTCTTTCAGAAACCCGGAATTTGGAATGTCCGAAGCTATCATCGGAGCTCAGAGAGACGACTTACCGTTGACAATCTCTCGTATTAATGTCAAGTCTCTGTCAGTTCCCAGCTTATATAGTATGTGACGATCAGCTGATGACGTAATACCAATCATCCAAACACTAAAAACCCGTCTATCGCCGGTTCTAGTGCTCCGATTGAGCTGGAAATACACCATTTCCATGTAGAATTTGACGCTGAATCCCAATCTGGCCTCCGTTTTCCCATCCGATGCTTCGTTTTGGCTCTACAGAAGGCAGCCATCGCAAGAATTCTAACTGTCGTTTTTCCGAAAAATGTTGAAAATTTTTCTCTCCGATTGACTTAAAACTCTCCGATTGACATGAAACTCACCATACAGATAGAGAATTTCACGCTGATTCCAAATCTGAAATCCGTTTTCCAATCCGATGCTTCGTTTTGAAGCTACAGCCCAAAACGTCCCAAATTCTAACTCTGTCGTTTTTCGCCAATGTCCCAAAATCTTAAATGGCGTCTCACATCTAAACGAAGACAGATAGGAACAAGCCGATTCTCTCAGTGAATTTGTCTCACTCTTAGCTTTCAAACGAGCTATGGCACGACTAAATCCGTCCACTGGAAGCCAAAATCGAAGCGAGCTGTCCAGAGGGGGGGGACGTCAGCGAAAATTTTTTCTCTCCGATGGCGTTCAAATTCACCATACCGATGCAGAATTTCACGCTGAATCCGAATCCGGCCTCCGTTTTCTCATCCGATGCTTCGTTTGGGCGCTTCACATCTAAACGAAGACAGATAGGAACAAGCCGATTCTTTCAGTGAATTTGTCTCACTCTTAGCTTTCAAACGAGCTATGGCACGACTAAATCCGTCCACTGGAAGCCAAAATCGAAGCGAGCTGTCCAGAGGGGGGGGGACGTCAGCGAAAATTTTTTCTCTCCGATGGCGTTCAAATTCACCATACCGATGCAGAATTTCACGCTGAATCCGAATCTGGCCTCCGTTTTCTCATCCGATGCTTCGTTTGGGCGCTACACACCAAAACGTCCCAAATTCTAACTCTGTCGTTTTTTCGAAAAATGTTGAAAATTTTTTCTCGCCGATTGCCTTGAAACTCACCATACAGATAGAGAATTTCACGCTGATTCCAAATCTGAAATCCGTTTTCCAATCCGATGCTTCGTTTTGAAGCTACAGCCCAAAACGTCCCAAATTCTAACTCTGTCGTTTTTCGCCAATGTCCCAAAATCTTAAATGGCGTCTCACATCTAAACGAAGACAGATAGGAACAAGCCGATTCT
>CAJQUW010016760.1:0-12808 GCA_907163375.1 Prostheceraeus crozeri | reverse complement strand
CCAAGTAAAAAATGAACGTTTTTTCAACGGTTGAAATCATCGTTGAAGACTAACCAAAAATCAACTTGGTGTGACAAACGTTGAAAAAAACACGTCGAATAAACGTTGCTGATAAAACGTACGGTTGAAATCATCGTTGAAAACTAACCAAAAATCAACTTGGTGTGAAAAACTTTGAAAAAAAGTTGATTAAACCACAGACATCGAACATTCCGCATTAAGGATAAACATATGGATAAAACGATGGATTAAACATTTTAATTGTTTCTGCCGATGTAAGCCCTATGCCTGTTTTTGGATAAAACATGGAAGATGCATGCACCATGGATAAACCCTATCAAGAAGTATTCCATGTTAAGTAAAATGGTCTGGAATAAGCATGGCTATACGCTACTAATAATATTTCACACTGAGAGGAGTGGGAAATGTATATAAAATTTGCTCTAAATAATAATTTGGAATTGCACATGGTTAAAACATCGATCATCCATGTACGTGGATAAAATATAACTAAAAGAGCGTTTCATTTAAAGAAGAATTGTCCATTTGAATTAGATACCGACTATAACTAATCATATTGATGCTGTAAGAAGTGACCTAAATACATTTAAATAACTCAAAGAATCGCTCATGGATACAACATTGACATATGAAACATACGTACTATTATTTCGAGTATTTTATATACATGTGCTCTTATTATTTGATGAAATTTTGTAGACCTACAGAAAAAAATGATAAAGTCACCCGAATATCTACTTTATGCCTGTATAAAATAGATATTCGGGTGACTTCATCATCTCCCTCTCTCTTTCTCACTCACTCTGTCCCCTTTTCTTCTTCTTCCTCTCATTTTTCATCATCGTTCACACTCACTACATGTATACTGTATAGTTACTATAGCAACAACATCAATCAACACTGACGAACGAATCAGGTCAACAATTACACATGACATATATTCTCAAAGGGAGCCTAAGCAATTCGACTGGCACACATTTTACCTTCTTAATCGAAATATCTGTCAATTGAAATCTAATAAGCTCCACGTACCGTACCCATCAGCATGTCGATTCTGATCGATTTGCTCGTGTGTTCGCCAAATTGCTTGGCTAGTAATTTACAAAACTTTTGATATTAAATCAGTGTGTAACTGGACAAAACAATTGCATAAGCATCCAGCTCCATCTGCGTAATCACATCTCGCTTCTATAACTTTCCGTCACTTAAGGAAATTCGATCGCCACGCGCACGCAGCTGAGGGAGTTCAGTCACATTGTTGGCAGTCTGTGATGGCCGTGGCCGCATCTGCGTGAAGACCGAGAATTAGTATTCGATAATATTCTCCCGCTGCGAATTGTTGATGCCTGTGACTCATAGTCCCTGCTTATAATTATTGTCCGCCCATGACGTGAAACAGACAGCTGCGCAAGTCAGGCGCAGTAGCTTGTGCACTCTTCACTCTCGTGGTCTATCGAATCCGTGTTTACGTGTGCTGCTTGCTATTAGAAAAATCAGCGCATCAAGGCCTTCGAGAGCGCGCATATCAACCTTCGCTACGCAGCTCTTACAACTCAACCAATCGCACATCGTCGTTTTGAGGACAAACCCGACCTATCTTCCGCCCGCAGTTGACTGCGACTGAACTGATGACTAACTTTGCTTTGTTGTGACGATGTTGACAACTTGCTGTTACCAGTCAGTGACGCAGACAAATCCGCTGACCTCGTTAACTGAGTAACACCCGTGCGCACGTGAATGTTCAATGGGACTTTCTTCCACTCAACATTTCAGTGAATCAGTGCAATATCTGATTGATTCGTTGGAACATTTGCTTACAACCGTACTTTTCCGCAATAGCTGCCATGGCAACTTAATTGGTTTTGGAGCAAAATATTTGAACACAAATGAGCTGCCACAGTTATCTTATAATTGCAGCTATTCTGACCGCTAGTAAAACCTTGTAACTGAATATAGACCCAATTGAAATCATTTGGGTCTACTTAAGGTTATAATAAACTGGATTATTGATTCTATAAGTCGAATAATGAAACTGATTTAACCAAAATGTTTCTAACATTTTATAACAAAATTATGGCGTATAGGCTAATATAGACTTACCTTGAAAGTATACTTGTCTACACGCACCTATTGTACATATATGTAGGCTAACGCTAAGTAAACTACAGTTATTGGGTAAGTAAACTACCGTACAGTACAGACCATCCCCATTTTTTCAAACAAAATGTTAATTTCATTATGTCACTGTGAAGTGTAAAGCATGGAACTATCTGAATCACTATTGGGATCTTCTTTTTTTTGCATAAACCAATGCAGAAACAAGTTACGAGTAAATGCAAAATTACAGAAAATTACAGGCGCGTACGCTCGTAAAACAGAAAACGTTACGCGGAATGATTTCCGAGAAATTAACAATGGACATCTCCTAAGAAAAGTTTTCTCCAAATAAGCTGCCATGACGCCTTATTTGACTGGCAGCTATTACGTAAAAGTACGGTACACAATTTCTTTCAAGTTATATGTACTTTTGACAAAATTTATTCGAAAGCCTTGTCGACAGTTGGTCAACTAGTGTATTCCCCGATTTAGTCTTAAATACCTTGAGTATATTACTTAAAGCATATCAAATAAGTAATTACTCGTTTTCAATATTGAAATTGTATTGAAAGATACTCTTTCAAGCATTTGCCGTAATTCATAATGTACGTATTGAATATTTGGAATCACTACCTGGAAAGGAATGAAAGATATCAAAATAATCAAATTTTGAATCTATGAAGCAGAAGGAGCTAGCATAAAGTTATTAGCTTTATATTTTATGCGTATATTTTATGTGATTTTGATGTCGATACCTCTAGGCAATCCACATCAAATTAAGTATATGTGAGAACTAACGGAATAAATTGAAGGTTTATGGGAACAACTATGATATTACTTTAGAGCTTAGGCTTGCAGCAGGATATTTTGATTTGAAAAGATAGACGCAAGGTAAACGATGTGATTAAAATGAATGAATTGCGATGTTAAAATCTATGAATCATTGAACCATGCACAACACTGCACCTCAGTTGGAATGTTGAGGTAGCATAGAAATCTAGGATCTTTTCTTTCCCCCCTCATTTACTGAACCCTAAGGTTTTACCATTTAAGTTGATCTTTCCTTAATATAATTATTGTACGCAATGCGTTGTGGAGCTGCAGTCACGTAGGCGTTCACAGACACAGTATTCACAGAGACGAGGTCACCGATCTAGCATGTGAGGAAAGAACAATGCTTTCCATGTGATATCGAGTTTAACCAAACTCGCGTAGAGGAAAAAGAAGGAGAAACCCATCCGTTTCCGACAGACAGCACAACGAAGCTTGCCAATCATAACGATATTACACAACAACACTATAATGCAATTTATGGAATGTTTGGCCATTTTCAGTCAGAAAAACGGGGAAAAAGATCCGAAATTTATTTCTAATTGAAATACATGCAATTTAAATTTCTCTAGCTCTTCCATATTATTATTATCAATTTTTACAGTGTAAGCACAACATGCAACTTTTGTTTACCTTATCTGGGATGCAGAACTCGCATGATTTGAATTTCGTTACCATGATTGAAGATCGTTTTCACCTGAAAGGGAGGATAGCCTTTAAGATGTATGAAAGTTAATAATTTCAAAAGCAAGGTTCTGGGTCCCCCTGAATTTCATTCAGTATTATCCACTCAATGGTGGGGGTATCACTGGCTTCCAACCAGCTCATTGTCGCCCAGTTTTGCTTCACATCAACTGTACTTATGTGATAAACAAAACTGGACAGTTAAAATTCATGAGTATATTATACTACAATAAATCACATAATTTAGGGGAACGGTTTACTCTTATCAATTCCAAAATTTTAGTTGATCGAAAAATATGTTACCAATTAATGCACAATCGGTAGAAGTTCGACGCAAGGATACAGAATCTATTCTTGGTTGTCTTGGACTCATGAGCTCTCCATACTTGATAGAACATTTTCGCATAATGTATAGAGCATTCATCGTAGTGTGCACACTAGTTATTCAATGTTCCTGCCATGGAAAGTCAGATAAGTAAAATAAATTTCATGAACTGTATTTCTTTGAATATGAGACGCCCTGGAATAAGAGACGCATGTACAAAAATATGCTATTAGTAATATTACATGCAGGCTATTATAATTTGGTAACTACATCAGCCAAGTTAAACGCATAGCTTGGAATCAGTTTATAATAATTATTATCAGTATTAATAAGTGTTAAAGACATTAGATATGCCACTACATGTACAAACCATAAAACTCGTTTCATTTTCGAAACATCTGAATTATGATAAAAGGTGTATACTGTAAAGAACAAGCAACATATTTTTCTAATGAAATAATGAAAACTTGAAAATTTAATAAATAAGAGACGCATCAATCATAGCTCTGAAAAAATAAGAGACGCTTCTCTTATTCGAAGAAATACGGTATGTTCTATCAATCTTACTTGGATTATGCATGAAAGGCGTGACATGGTGCATTCAGCAATTGAAAAATACGGTATACCTGGAAAGTTCTATTGACACCGTCAAAAATTACAAACATCTTTCAGTTTTCAACACCACCTTGGAATGCAGTGACCACAAACAAACGTTGTAGTATACTTGTAGCAGTAGCCACAGTACCATAGATTGCAGACTGTACACTTGGACCAATCCGGTCCATCATAATTAATGTAGTCGCAGTCGCATGATGAACATGCTTCATCATTTCCACTCGCTTCTTTCTGTAAAAAATTTCAATAAGTTAAGGATGAGACAAAAAAATAAGTAAAGATATCAATTTAGACTGAAATAATCTGAATAAATTATCACTTTGATTGATTGAAGCAAATATTCATATTCGATCGAAAATTACTGATATGGCTGATACCCTACACGTTTGACAAAAAATTGAGAGGAAAAATACAAGTATACAAATTTAACTCTGGCCGCACCTGTTCTTCCGAAGACGCCCACATCAAAAGGGCTTTGGTACTCAATCTCCGACATCTTCGCAACTTGCATCTTGGTGGCGTAATCTGCTAAATAAAAGATGACACAATTAATTAGCTAATTAAAATAAATATTCTTTCATTACCCATACATTTTCATGCTTTAGAATTCTGGAAATATCAATTTTCTTCTTCGTCAAGCTACTACTCTCCTGAAATGACCCGCCAGCTACGGATACCTTTTGGATAATTGAATTCCTTAACCATTTTGCCACAAAATATTACATAGCAGTTAAAGTATGACTTAAGTTGTCATCAAAACATAAAACTCCGACATTTACGTGTTTCTTAAATGACTGATGCAACAGAGTTTAATGAATAGACTAATAAAATTTGACTCATGTATCTCTGCTCATAAAAACAGGTCTTTATTCTGCATATAAAACCTAGATAATTGTGTTCTTCAATGTATAAGAAATAGAAGTCCATGAAACAAGTCATGATGTTTAAGAAGCCTAAATATGTCTAGAAGAAAAATTTCCTCTGTTAGAAGATAGGCGAAATGAGTAAGCGTAACCCAGTAAACATGTGACGTCAGCGGAATGTCATGACGACGTCATTCCAGGATGGCCCACGTACGTCTTATTTGACAGTAAAAAAGGCGTCACAGCGGAAGCATCACAGGACGTCAGTATGACATCCCGCCGGGACATCCCACGTACGTCACAGCGGAACTCTCACAGGACGTCAGTCTGACATCCCGCCGGGACATCCAACGTACGTCTTCAAAGTGTTCCTACGAGACGTCCTTGAGTCACTTGACATCATGACAGACATCCCATTACCATACTTAAAACTAGTTTCAATCATTTACCCAATTATGAAGATCACGAAAACATTGGAATCATCTGTGGATAACTATATTTTCGCAAATTATTTAAGTATTTCTGTTTGCATACACGTTCCACTTGAGACAAAAGCAGACGCTGATAAATCACGGATCCTTCTTCAATATTCCATTGACCTTCTGTAGGCACGACGTACCTGAAATAACAGCAAAATTTTAATTAGATCACAAAAATTACATACACGTAGGCATACATATACAACGCTCAAAAGAGAAATCGCTATATTAGAATATCAATATCTAATATGATGAAATTGCTCATCAGAGGTATCGAAATGCATGCCTATTGAATTTGAGTCACCGTAGAGAAGATGCTTCGACATGTAGGCATATAGGGCGTACATTGAATATGAACAATATATGTATAATTCTGTGTAGTTCGTAAAATATAAAATTTCTTTCATTGACATGAGGCACAACCAATCCAGAATAATAGTTTCTTCATGCTTGATGAAACATATGATGAGAGAATTCCTTGTTTAGATAGTATTTCCGCTGTTTTTCAAGCAAATGCGGGACAAGCGACCATCATCTTCCGGCTATAGGCTAATTTATTTACACACAATTAATTGCACAATCATGATAAAATTAATCATCATAATTATCAATAAATAAAAAAAGCCAGTAGATTTATTTTGATAAAATTAAAAACTAATTCTTGCACAATGTCTTTCGCACACTCTTACTCAAGTGCAAACGTTGACTGAATGTAAAATACAAAATCTAAAATCATATTAGCTTACTTCTGCAGAAATATATCTATGAACAATCCTTTTGTTCATAGCTTCATTGCTGTAGAAGTATGATTTCAGATTTTGTATTTTACATTCAATCCTGCATGTTTGCACTTGAATAAGAATGGACGAAATGCATTGTGCAAGAATTAGTTTTTAATTTTATCAAAATGAATTTAGTGGCTTTGTTTATAAACTGAGTAAAGGGGAATCATTTTTTAGACATCATAATTATCATCAAATAATAAACGTTTTGTTCTATTTACAACATAACACGAAACATAACGTTTTATTATAATTAAATCGAATATAGGCCTATTTTATGTAGCCCAGAATGTGTTGCTAACCTTACAAATATGCAAATTATAATATTGTCATGTTTGCAACCATTTCATAAAAAACCAGGCTGGCAAAAAATACATTGCATCCGATACATTCATGAGCATAAGCAAATTATTTAATAATAATAATTGTATTTGATTCAAGGAAAACAAATACAGAGCCCAACTGAAGGGCTAACCAGGCATATGATGATAGAAGAGTTACACACAAGTTGTCAAGCTATTGGTGTGGAGTCACGGAATGAAAGAAAAAGTGTTAATATGAGAGCGTACATTGTTTCCAGTAATTACCAAATATCAAGTCTTTGAAATAGCCTCTCAATAACTACTTTGAATTTTGAAACGGATTCAACATTTATTTCTGCATCTGACAGCATATTCCAGTATTGGGCAATTCCTGCTGGACCAGTGAAAAAATTATTCATTCATTATTTATTTCATTACTTATTCATTCATTTTCGCAATAATTGATAACATTCAACAAAATAAGCTTATTTGAATATTATTCAACAAAACTTATGTACGTGCATGCATTACGATATTGCAAACTGAAATGTGTGACGTACAATCGTCCAATTATTCAAATATACATTAGAATCATGATATTATCTAGATTTGCTTAATAAGCTTAGATACCTGTACCTTACATTATTACATTGCTACAGTACATTTAAATTATTTACTTACGTAAAAAAAATCAATGCACAATCATAACATTTTGATCGTCAAAATGGTTGCCTATGCATTGTCATTTATATTCCTATGGTACAAACTTCAGTATTTTGCAGAAAACTTTGAGTATTATATTGATGATCACACAACAGTTCAATAACAGGAAGATGAAAATGTTCGAATAGCAGCGTTCCTTTTTAAGTATGGCAAAATATATGCAAAAGCCTCTAATTATGGTAAATCATCTTCAGCGGGAGGACTTAATCTGATTCCAATTCGAGAGCCACGAAATTTGAAACAAATTAATTGATATCAGATGATGCCATGTTTTATGGACAATTAAAATAATTTTTCTTCTATTTTTGCGATTTCATGAATTAGCTTCAACATTTATAATAATTTCGTGAAAATAAGCTTATAACTAATCCAGTGCGTATAATTAATTCACTTGAACTTAATAAGAAATGAAAAGAGTAGACATCTCACCTGTAAACTCCGGCAATTGATGATATCAATCATCGAAAAACATTTTGCTGTACTGCATTAGACTATTTTCTTGTCAGAGATCACGAGATGACATTCGAAGCCCTGGTTTTCAGCGACTAATGTAGGAGATAAAGTCAAGTCACTAACAATATGAGGTGAACCAAATCACAAGATGTTTTGTAAGATGATAAGGCAAAAGCTTAGTCGTCAACTGTGGTCTGCAACTTGAAAATAGAAATAAATGATCTGTGAATTGATTGTGGAGGTCGAATATGGGTGGTGGATTTAAGTTCCTCCAAATGTCCCAAAGGAAAGGTGCTCGAGGCGTCGTTTAAGAAAGTTTGGTCTAAGTCGTAGATTATCACTAAAACCGTATCGCAGAACATGAATCACGTTCGATGCGCAGTGCGAGTAACATGAATGAAATGAAGGACTGCTTGCACGTTTCCTCTCGCTGTCATGTGATTATCGATAGTGACGCGTTGATTGAAGGTCATTCGTCCAGGCGGGCAGTAGGGAAAAAAAAAAAAAAAAAAAAAAAATTAAAAAAAAAAAATAAAAAAAAAAAAAAATAAAAAAAAAACTAAAAAAATAAGAAAAATATAACAAAAAAAAATAAAAAAAAAAAAAAAAACAAAAAAAAAAAAAACAAAAAAAAACAAAAAAAACAAACAACAAAAAAAAGAAATAAAAATAAAAAAAAAAAAAAAATCAAAAAAAACAAAAAAAAAAAAAATATAAAAGAAGAAAAAAAACAAAAAAAAAAAACAAAAAAAAAAATAAAAAAAAATAAAAAAAAAAAAAAAATAAACAAAAAAATTAAAAAAAAAAAAAAACAAAAAAAAAAAAAAATAAAAAAAAAAATCAAAAAAAAACAAAAAAAAAAAAAAAAAAAAAAAAAATTAAAATAAAAAAAAACAAAAAAAAAAAAAAAAAAATAAAAAAAAAAAAAAAAAAAATAAAAAAAAAAAAAAAATAAATAAAAAAAAAAAAGGAAATACAAAAAAAAAAAATAACTAAAAAAAAAAAAAAAAAAAAAAAAAAAAAAAAAAGCAAAAAAAAAATAGGAAATAATAAAAAAAAAAAAAACAAAAAAAAAAAAATAAAAAAAAAACAAAAAAATAAAAAAAAAAAATAGAAAAAAGAAAAACAAAAACAAAAAAAAAAAATAAAAAAAAAAAAAAAAAAAACAAAAACACAATAAAACAAATAAAAAAAAATAAAAATAAAAAAAAAAAACCATAAAAAAAAAAAAAAAAAAAAAATAATCTGTGCGCAGTTCTCCTCTATTCAGAAATGAAATACGAGGGCTGCACTTAATGACATGACCGCCAACGCTGGGATGCTTGTAAATCATCGAAAGACAGATAGTCCGGCAGCCAGAACGAGTTTCTGTAGGGAACGCGGCCGAAAGTGAGACTTTCACAGAATGATGTACACCCTATGCCTACTACCAATCGGTGCGTCTGCCGAGTTCTAATGAGTTCCTCTTCTTGTCAGACAGGATTAAAGAAAAACACATGTAAATCCAATGGGACGCAGATTGCAGTTTTTGGCTAAAATGAAATTTTGCATGTTTTCTCTGATTAAACGAAAAGTACTAAGCCCAGAGTCATAATTTTTGGCATGGAATGTCTTCAGGTCATTTCCTTTCATTTTCATGCACCCCCTGTCTTTAAAGTTAAACACATTTAGATTTGGCGAGCCTCTTAATGTCGGCAAACACAGACATTTTGAGCAACTTTATCCACATTCAACCACATTCTCACATGCATTGCCGATTAGATGCATGACAAAAGCACATGTACATCATAGGAAATGACCTGAAGACATTCCATGCCAAAAATTATGACTCTGGGCTTAGTACTTTTCGTTTAATCAGAGAAAACATGCAAAATTTCATTTTAGCCAAAAACTGCAATCTGCGTCCCATTGGATTTACATGTGTTTTTCTTTAATCCTGTCTGACAAGAAGAGGAACTTACTAGAACTCGGCAGACTTGCCGATTCGTAGTAGGCATAGGGTGTACATCATTCTGTGAAAGTCTCACTTTCGGCCGCGTTCCCTGCAGAAACTCGTTCTGGCTGCCGGACTAAGACTCATTCCATGCAACGAGTACGGGCTCGAATGAATCCGAAAAAAAGATCCGTTGAATTATGATATTGAACTATTCTTTTCCAACTGCAATCGCAAAATTGGGATTCATCAAATGCCCTGCTATAAACATGAATCCTATTACAGTGGACTTCGCTTAATACGATATTGAATGAACCACTAAAAAATATCGTAATAAGCGATACATCGTATTAACCGATATTTGTTATAAGGAGCTGTTAATATAGTCTACGTACGTATGACATGTTAACTAGTATGTATTTGAGTTTAGAGAGTTGAAAAATATCTTCTAGAACACGGTAAGCATGTATTTGAGTTAGAGAGCTGAAAAAAACATCTCGCAGAACGCGGTATGTATTTGAGTTGAAAAAAATTCCATAGGACATGTTCAGGATATACAGTGATTTCAAATTTAGTGTCAGAGAAAGTAGTCCGTGATGGGTTTTTGAACAGCAGGTACTCGTGCTTTGATAATCATATCTTCAATTTCATACGTTGATTCCAGCGGCAAATTTTTCTTTTCCATGTACTTACGCACTTGACCGAGTGCCTTTAATGCATCATTGGCGCTGATTTCGACATCGTTCGCCACCAACGTCGGTGGTTCGTCCTCTACGTCAGATCCATCTTGGTGTTGATTACTGATACTTTCACATATTTCAGTGTGTGTAAGTGTTGCTGAACATTGTTCGTCACTATCACAAACACAGAATTCGTCGAATGTCGATCGGTCGATGATGTCACTCACCTCAATGGGTTCATCATTCCTCGTCGTCAAATTCTGTATCGTCATGCTGACGTATAAAGCCACATTTTCTAAAAATATTAGAAATAGACTCCGGCTTAACTAAGAACCATGCGCGTTTTACGAGGTATAGAGCCTGCAACACGTCGACTGTCTGTGCGAAGTCGTTGATACTTTTGTCAGGATTATCATCTATAAATGTCAGCATTCGGCGAAGGATGTTTTGTCTGTAGTATGACTTGAGTGTCCTAATTATACCTTGGTCGGCTGGTTGGATCAGTGACGTTGTATTTGGAGGTAAGCATTGAATGGAGACATTACGCAACTCTGGGCAACCGTAATGACAAGTAGCGTTGTCGACGAATAACAGCACTTTCCGATTTTCTTTGGCCATGCGATCATCAAAATTCTTCACAATTTCGTGAAAGATTCGTTGCGTCATCAAGCCTTTGAATTGTGAAAATATGGCAATGGTGGAGACTTACGCTTGAAACATCGTGGATTTTTGAAGCGACGTTGGTGAAATTAAGTTCTTATCCGAGCCGTCAGCGTTGGTGAGGACTAGCAATGTTATTCGCGCTTTCATTTCCTTAAAACCTTTTACTCTGTCAAGGCGTCGAACACAGTGTGCCAGAGGGTAAAGCCTTATAGAATAACGCTGTCTCATCGGCATTATAAACGTCTTTTGGCGAGAAATCATTAAGAATTCCCGGGAGCGTTGTTGCAATATATTGTTCGGCAGCTGGAGAATCAGCGCTGGCCACCTCACCTGAGATCACTCTATGATGAATATTGTGCCGCTTACTCACTTACTCACATATGTATCGTAATATGCAGTGTAAATATAATGGAAAATTAGCGGACGGGGATTTTTGTGATATCGCAATAAGCGATATATCGTAATAAGCGATATCGTATTAAGCGATGTTGAAGTAGTGTATTCTAATACGATTCAAAAAGGGACCGCGGAAAATTATTGTAATACGCGATTTATCGTATTAAACGAAGTCCACAAGAAATGCATGGGTAGAAATTATTGATGAATTTTTAGATTATGTTATTTTCGAAGATACATCGATTTTAGATAAAAACAAAGCAGAAAACAGATTGATGGGAGAATAAGAAATAGAAGAAGAAAAAGAAGAGCTGATAAGGCAACAGAAGAATAAAGGGAAGATAAATGAGAGAAATGAGGAGACAGAGGAGTAGAGGAGGAAGAATGAGAAATCAAGAGAAAGGAGAGGAGGAAAAAGAGAAGTGAGAAGAGATATGGAAGAAGAAGAAGAGAAATGATGAATTGAAACAAGAGAAGAAAATGAAGAGAAGTGGGGAGAAATAGAAGAGGAGGAAGAAAAGAATTGAGTTGAAGAGATGAATGGAAATAGGGAGAAAGAGAAGAGGAAAGAAGAAGAGAAATTAGGCTATGACAGAGAATCATTATCAGAAGAAAAAGTATCAAGAAAAGCGAGGGGAGAGATAAAGTGAGTGAGAGAGCGAGAGTTCGAGAATGGAAATTAAAAAAGATAGTCCCAAAACTTAGTGCAATTAAGTGGAAATCATTCATCATAGCGTAAACGTCATAATTTCATGACTCATCGTGGTTTTGGCTCATTGATCATTTTTGTGCTAATGTTCACACTTTGGATGTCACATTGACGTCTTATACAGGCGGTATTCTGACGTCTTTGATGGGAGGTCACTGTGACATCCGTTCTGGTATAGACGTCTCAGACGCATGATGACATCACTGGGGAACGTCGCAATGACGTCACAATGTTTACTGGGTAAGCGCTTAA
>CAJQUW010016758.1:0-10491 GCA_907163375.1 Prostheceraeus crozeri | reverse complement strand
CTTCCAAGTAAAAGAAGCACCAACGAAGATCATTCTGAATCGAAGATAACGAAATAGGGAAATATGCCTCAACTGTATTAGTGAGCTCCAAGCGCCTTCTCTATCAAATTTTACCTAAAATTTTCTCCTCAAAACTACATAGAATCAGTCTATCCCTAATGCAATGTTTGCTCGTTCCTGACCTTTCCTTTCTGAATTGTTGTAATCGTAAATCAAATCACTCTCACATTGCCAAGTAAGAACGTAGGAGCTTCCTTGATCTCAATCTGGTTCTCATGATATTGCCTCTTTCATTCCTCGAGGAATTTGAGTCTTCCAATACTTTCGTGTTCCACAACTTCAAAAAAGCCTGCCACTGTATCTCTCACATACTCTTAAAGAAAACCATTTCCTCCAAAGATCGAGCAACTGTAACCCCTGAGACCATTTGGCATAATGTGATCCAAATATTTCATTTTCGATCCTTATGCTTTCTTTCGAGCAAACCACAGCCACAAGATATTTCCCAATGCACCTAGATAGACTTTCCACAAAATAAATCATCAAGACTAGTATAAAAAGAATATTTCATCGATTTTGGTGGCCTCATGGGCGGGCCATTTTGCATTAATTGACCATGGAGAGGTTTGCTGGCTTGTAAATATCGCAATAGATTGCCTCGACCCTGATAACCAAGAAATAGACTCCCATATCAGCAGTGCTAGCCGATGGGACTTCTGTAACCAAAGCATAAAATAATATCATAAAAGAATGAATATTTCTTGGATTTGGTGCCTCATGGGCGGCCATTTGTGCATTATTTGACCATGAGATGGTTGGAATTGGCCTGTAAGTAGGCTCAATAGATTGCTCGAAACCCTATAACCTAGTATAGACTTCATTATCACTGTGCTAGCCTATGGAATTCTGTAACCAAAGTTAAAATATCATTAAAAATGAATATTCTGATTTTGTGACTCATTGCCATTTTGCATTTATTTGACCAGAGATGGTTGAATTGCCTTTAAGGATTCACAACAGATTGCTCGACCCAGATAACCTAGGAATAACTCGCCATTATCACCTATCTATGTACGCTGTACCAAATGCTAAAATTATCAATAAATAAATTTCTTGGATTTTTGTGTGGCCTCATGGGGTGGCCATTTTGCATTTATTTGACCATTGAGATGGTTGAATTGGCCCTGTAAGTAGTCTCAATAGAATTGCTCGACCCTGATAACCTAGGAATCAGACTCCCATTATCACTTTGCTATGGTACTCGCTGTAGCCAAAAAAGGCATAATAATTCATCATAAAAAATGAATATTTCTTGGATTTTGGTGGCCTCATGGGGTGGCCATTTTGCATTTATTTGACCATGAGATGGTTGAATTGGCCTGTAAGTAGTCTCAATAGATTGCTCGACCCTGATAACCTAGGAATAGACTCCATTATCACTATGCTATGGTACTGCTGTAGCCAAAAGCATAAAATTATCATAAAAAATGAATATTTCTTGGATTTTGGTGGCCTCATGGGGCGTCCATTTTGCATTTATTTGACCAGGAGATGGTTGAATTTGCTTGTACATAATCTCAATAGATTTCTTGACCCTGTTAACCTAGGATTAGACACCATTATCACTATGCTTTGTGACTTCTATGCTCTGTTATTATGACGGCAATGACGTGGCGGCCATCTTGGACGCCATTTTGATTTTAGGGGTCAAGGTCCTTGATCCTAGGGTCCTTTACAAGAATCAAGAGTCAAAATTCGGGGACATATTTTTGCACACTCAACCGCCCTCAGCCCCAGGACTGTATCCGCAATTCCTAGCGGGGACCGCGAAACATTGAGAAATAATTCTGAGACCGTGAACTAATTTTTTTTGAAAAGTTTGAGAACCACTGGTGTAGAGTGATCGTTCTAGGCAAACGAAAACTGTATCGTCATCGTGATTACATGATGCAGATTGACGACACTAGGTGACATGCCACGCGTGATTCACGCGTAATTACGGAACACACCAAACATCCGTGGTTAAGGACATTCTATTCTTCTACCCGCGTACATACGCGCTGCACTAAGAGTCAGAAATCACTTGATCTAATGCCGTTAAAACATGAGAAATGTTTATGAATACGCGCGGGCGAGTGTTTATAGTTTGCGCGTCGTCTACGGTTGTCTGCGCTGCCGCTTGAACCACGGATGAACCGCTAAGCATGTTCTGTCTTCCCTGAGCATGAAATTGAGGTCCTATCACATTGTTTAGCCTCTGATACATGCAGACACATGAGACGCAAAGTATATGTAAGAGGACTGCCAACTGTATTAACTTATATTACTTATTGCAGCAATATCCCGCATAGCCACGGATGTTTAGGGTCATGTGTAATTACGCGTGTTTCATGCGTGAATTACGCGTGATTGAGCGTGGCATATCACCTAGTGGATCTAGCTTTCATTCAGGCCCACGATTGATAGTTTCCGTAAGATGTGACTCTAAGAAAAGTGCCCATATGACAACACTCCTAAAATATCACTGGGGTGAAATGGACTGCATTTTTATCATCACTACTATTATTTCTGACACGCTTGTATTCCAGAAAATAGCCAGAATCTATTAGAGATTTATACAAAGACATAGGTGAAACTGTGAATAGGCTAAATGCAAAAGAGTTTTAGGAATTTGATGGAGAGGGAATAGATTCAAACAAAGCGTCAAAGGATGAAATTTGTAGAGATAGGCAATTACTGCAGTAACTGCCTATCTCTACAAATTTCATCCTTTGGCGCTTTGTTGGCAAACATATGTTATCAAGTGTAATGCAGGGTGGGGCACATAATAACACCAGCAGCCTTTTCTCTGAAACTATAAATAGTGGAAACTTTATGTTTTCAGACATATTGTTTATTGTAATTTCAGTTATTTATGCTCTCCATCATTATCTTTACAGGATTTCCAAAAATTTCAATGAAAAAATAAATTTTCAGAAAATCAGAACTTTTGTTTTAATGTAGCCAAAAACTTGGACATATTTTCATTAGACAGCATTTCTCAATTATTCTTCATCACTTTCATTAATCTAGCAATAAAAAACTCGTTGCGTGCAGCCTTATTCTCAAACGAGCACGTTTTTCAAAAGTAAACGATGTGGGACACATATTGAGCCACCCAAAATGGGGCACTTTGAACATGGTTCATAGTGCCCCACTTCGATGCTAAAGTTTTCTTTTATTGAGTGAGCGAAGTGATTTACAAGTTTTGATATGTGATTAGTTACCAATTGGTCTGCAACGCTATCAAATTGACTATTTAGAAATACTTGAGCAGATGCCATTCGTTCTAGTGCGTTGCACTTTTTGAAAACAAAGCACAACGGCAGCATGGCGAAGAACATATATCGAAAAAAATTAATTGATAAATTGATGTACAGGGTGTCCGTAAATTCGCTTGACTTTTAAATTGAATATCTACATGAGAAAGCAATAAACTTTTTCATCACAAACCATGTTATGTCATGCAACATAAAGGGGAATTTACGAATCTAGCAATAAGAAGCCAATATTTGATGATTAAAATGTTCAAATCAAATGTTCGAAATGATCGCCGTCGCAATCAATCAGTGCAGTCAATCGCCGAATAATATCGAAAACACCAGCGGCAACTTCTTCACGTGTGACTTCATTGCAGATGTCAGTGATCTTCTCACTCAACTGGTCCAGGTTTTATGGCTTACCATGATCGCATATCTTCGCTTTCATCCATCCCCAGAACCAAAAGTCGAGAGGATTCAGATCAGGTGAACGTGAGATCAGGTGATCAGAGGACACTCTCGGTCACATCCTCGACTTATCAAGCGATTTGAGATGCATGCATGTTGATTGCTTGACATCTGACAAGATGTGGCAATTGTGCGCATTAGCGATCCCATCGAGTGAAAAACACGCCTCGTCAGACCAGACGATATCATCGATTACATTCTGATTGTCGAGAAGCCATCTCGCACACTCACAGCGCTTTGTCTTGTCGGCCGACTTGTGCTTGCACGACTTGTAATTTGTACGGGTAGAGTCCTAATTCATGCCGAAGGATTTTATGGACACTAGTCTTTGAAATGGTGCCAACCTCTTCAGTCACTTTGCGAACTGACGTGACTCCTAGCATTGATTTTGAACTAGTCTCCTCGACGACGCGATTCACAGTTGCAATTGTCAAGTTATCCACTGTAGGACAACCACTGCGAGGTTTATCATCGAACGCTGCCAGTTTCTTCAAACTTTTTGATGATATTTGTAATCGATGTTGTTGTAAAAGGATCTTTTTGAATGCGTCTTTGAGTCTTAACTTTCGAAGAGCATCTGTATCACTTCTATTACATGCATAGAGGCACTGAACTATCGTTATCCGAGTCTGAGGATCCATTGTGAATACGGTAGGCAGCGATTGTACCACTTCACAGTGGGATTTCGAACATAGCATGAGGAAACTCTATGATGCAGACTCAACCAATTGGTTGACACACACGTCTTTGTCAATGGTTAGCGAAAACCATCACGTCATGGATATGGGATATTTCAATTCTATGCCATGAAGGCTGGCTGATTAATTTGACGTTCTCAATTGAAGATGACCCTATCAACCACAAAAGTCGCCCAGCGGTCGCCGCGACAGCCATCGGCGTCGCCGAAGTCGCCGCCGCCCGGCGACTCCTGGTGGCGGTCGCCTCGACTGTATGTGGGCGACCGCTGTCAGTAGTTGCCTCGTCTGTTGCGGGCGACCGCTGATGGCAGTCGCCTCGAGTGTCAACTGCGACCTTCATCATATGTCTTGTTTTAGCATTTAACTAGCCTCCATGATGTCAGAAAGGCAATATTCCGGCTTCGCAAAACTGATAAATTGCAAAAATTTCGGCAATCAGCTTCAGAGTTTCTAATTAAGACTCAAATGTAGAATGCTTGTGGAAAAAGATGCTTCTGATGCAGAAATTCGAACGCATTTAATCAAACTAGATTCAATGCATTTCCCGCGAGAAAATGAGTCTTGGCCACATGAAAAAAATGGGGGGCCAACAAATTTTTTTCGAAAATGGCTTATTTGGAAGTAAAAACGCATGATCATGTCAATTTGTGACCGTTCTCTTCGAAAAATGACGTGAAATGTGATCTCTTAAAGTCGAGGGTTGCCCCCCAATTTTCACGTTTATCTTTTTGACAGGAGGTGGTCGTGAGTCGGCCCTTAAGCTCACACGAGCTCTAATTTTGAAATAGAACGACCCCAGAGTTGTCACACACATTGAGCAGCGAATTTGTTGTGATTTCTAAGAAAAACGTATCTCCAATGTTAGTGGACTGGCCCGAAACTGTCATCGATCGGCTGTCTGGCACATCTAGGCAAGTTTTTCCTTGGAATAAATAACCTTTAGCTCATTTCTCTCAGTGATTTTCGCTACATGATGATGATGCATTCAATCGTGAAATGTTGCGTCAAACATCTTTGGTTGCGATGCTTCATATATACTTGCATGACGCCTCGATGGCAAAGAAAAAAATTGCTCAAAATTCTTGACTTGACCCTGAACTTCATATCATTCTGACCATGATTCTGACATATGCCTGAATTTCACCGCTTGTCAATTTTTTGGTCAATCAAGGTTGCAGGTTGTATTATTGTTCATTCATTAAACTGTGAATGAATGGAAGAATCCTCGATGAGTGTTGCATAATATCTCGGTCGCTTCAAGCCTGTGATCATTGAGATAGCCTGTGATACAGTGAGGGAGGGAAGTGAGAGAGAGAATTCTATTAATAGAAGAGCGCTTTGTCCAGTCCAGCCCGATAGCAGATAACTTTCTCGTGCGCCTTCGATAGCGCAGCGCAATCGGAAGATCACATTTCAACTCGAGGGGTGAAATAGAGGTCATCGCTTCATTTCACAAAGAGAAATAGCGCAGAATAATCTAGAAGAATATTCGTGTCTCTACTTTTGGAGTTGCCTGACTGACACCTGTGGACATCGTATGTAAATTGATTGATCTTATTAATGGATTATCAACCAAATTACAATATAGAAAATGCGAGGAATATCTTGAGCCGAAAATATTGATAGAATGGATTACTTATCAAGCGAAATTCGTATCAGGTAAGTCGAATGAAGTGATGATAGATAAATTTAGTAAATAATAGCGGTTTACCTGCGCACTACACATTATACCAAGCACTGAATTGACTGAAATATTTCAACAGATAACTTTTGAATTAGATGTGATGTAAAAAAGTGTTCCTCTGGTTATAAATGTTTGACTAGGTAAAGCAAGCCAATTTTTCACGACCATTCAAATAGAATCGTGCGGACAGACTGACATCGTTAATGAATCGCTTCGCATGAATACAGTAAATCCAGTCGAAGCTCGTTAATTCGGACACGGACAATTAAGACTTCAGTCAATTAAGATCATACGGCCGCGGCATTTTTTGTATATTTGGAAGCTTATATAAGTTGCTTTTGAATTCAGACTTTCAATAATTAAGAGATAGTAAACCTGGTATTTATACTCTTAATTATCGAGCTTTGACTGCAAGATACTTTGCACCGCGTTGGCGCTAATTGATGTTTCGCTGCAATGAGATGGATATATAAAGTCAATTTTGGTAACGTGACATTAGACAGGCGTGAATTAGACGGACATTAGACATAAGGGGTAAACATTTTCGAGTAAGCTGCAACGTTTAAAATATTTCATTCAACCAACCTCATTCCCACAGAGATTTCACTAAGTTATCTCACTTTTACATGTTACCACTACATTTATGTATCATCGCGATAGGCGTACCTCTGTATAGCTGAACATAGACGAAGCTATTGCTGAATTTTCTTAAATTCGCGTGCTTTACGTTTGCTCAACTTCATCGGCAAATTATCTTAATTATTTTTAGTAAGCTTAATGAGTCTCATTCGATCTTCTTTCTCTTTGAAAGAAGATTTTAATGTCTTACAAAAAATATTTTGCAATTTTCAGGGACATCTGTGAAATTGATGAGACGATAGCTTGTCAATATACAGTAGATTAATTGATATTGTTGCTTGAAGCAAGTGATTTCGTCAGATTGAGAAAGCCTGTCTTAAGTCGATTGGAATTAAAGCGCCTATGCCGGTTTATAAAAAGTGTCTAATCTTCGTAAGTACTTCATCCAGGCTCGTGAATATCCCATTCCGTGAACTGCGAATATAAAGGGGCCATATACTAACACAGAGTGCCACACTATTAGGTTTAATCGTTTTGAATCTGTTCAAGTTTTATGTGCGAATGTGTAGCCTTCAGAGTGCAAATTTAAACAGATATAAATAATAAGAGCTATGCATAGTTAATTGGATTTTTCAATCGTGGCCGAAATCTTCAAAATTCAATTGTTTCACATATCTTATCGGCTACAACGGCCAGAATTTTAGATGAGTTGATATTTTCTATCTGAAGCCTCGTCTAGCCGTAAACCGTTCGCTCGCCTTTGGCCATGTCTAGTCACAATTTCTCCTGTGGCCACGTCATCAGATCTATTAGATAGATCTCAGAAGAAATAGAAGAGCTGTATTAAACTTTTTGCATGTTAACATTTTCTAACAAATTAATCTGATAGCTGTTTCAAGATGCGAGCGCTGCAATTGATTCACAAAGTACCAGAGAATGAATGTATTTCCGGTGTTGCGTAATCAATCTTCATAAACCATCTTCATTTCTATCAACAGGAAACTGACAAGAAATTACCGGGTGATTTTCGAAAATATTGGATGAGTTTGTTTCAAGACCCTCCAATGCAATCTGATAAACTTCACAGCATAGTGATGTTTTTTTATTCCCTATCCTGCAGAGAGCGCATGATATTGACTAATTCTTTTAAGAGGACCGGTCCACTTATTCCTTGACTTACGACTGTCATTCAACGGTTTCGTTGCATGGAATAGAGAGAAAGTGAGTCGCGCAAAATCAGAGCAGAAGCACCCGAAATGGCATTTCGCTCAACTCACTAGCTCGCTATAACGTTCAGAAAATTTGGCAGTTGACTCTTTTCTGTCTGGTTATTGAAATTATGTCTCAATTCCTGTTGCCAGCAGATAAGCTTCTAAACAGTGTTACTTCTACATCGAAACTTTATGCAACTTGCTTTTATGCATAATCATAAGGATTCAAGTGACCTGGGGCTAACAACAGTTTTTCACGTCGAACTTTATTCGACTTGCTTTAATGCATAATTAAGGTTATATTGACCTGATGACTGGTTGATCTACTAGGCACACGTGAGGATTTTCAATTCAAAAATAAAGGCAAAGCGTCACTGTCATTTGCATCGCTCAATGATTGTCCCATTAAAAACGTGCCACCCACGACCTGATTCATAACTGAATCATTCAAATGACTTTTGCAGACACAAATGAGTTAACTGTGAATCACAAAGCCACTCACATCGTTTTAAAATAATTTGCTCTGTTTAGATTTAGGTACGTGGAGAAGCTATCACCATTTTAAAATGCAGCTTTAATTTTCAGGCAAAGCAGTTCTCACTGATCGCGGCAGCGGACTAAACGATTTATGCCGTCGAATAATTTTTAAAGATTTTTTGGCTTGCGGATATTTCGATGAAGTATCATTTCACCGCAGGAACAATAAATTTCCATTCAAAAATTCCCGAATTTATCGTGGCGGTACAAACTATCTTCTAGACTCATTGACTGATAAGGATATATAGGCCGCTCTGCATAGGGTACTAAAAGTCACGCAAAAGATAGATCTGATGGAAGAGCCACCACGCTCCCCCTGCACAGATTGTGCCTGATAACCCCTTTTCTCAATAGGTGATCACAATATATTTCATGCTCTTGTAATTGGTGTTATATCCTGGTTAACTTTGTAGCAGCCATTGTGCATATAAACTAAATAGTCAGGAACTTTATTAACAACATCAACCCGCAGTTCCTTCAAAATTTTAACTGTAAAATACATGCTTTTTTTTTCTGACAAATAGGAGTCATCAAATTTCAATGTTTATTAAGAAAGTTTCTGTTATTTAGATTGTAGGCTACATATGACTATTGATGCCTTTCATAGAACCATTTTGTAACCCCAATGAATAATGAATTTTTCGATCTTAATTTCTACTTTTGTATCATTTTCATTGCTATATATACAATTTTCAATGTGCACATTAAATTTCATTGAATCGTGCAGGTTTGCAAAATTGTGATTCTGTTTAATTTCGTTTTATTATATTTCCTTACTACTACTCATAGCTAAAGCTTATAGGTTTTCCAGTGAGCCATACTGATGCACCTGCATTTTAGGGAGAAATCAAGTGTTTTACTAATTAATAGCGCAATGGAAATTTCAACTGAAGGGTAGGGCCAAAGTCGTAAATCGCGACCGCACTACCTACAGGCGACCGCACCTCAATCTGCTAGCGAAACCGCTGTTAGACCTCCGGGCGACTGCGCCCCGTCTCTATTAAGGCGACCGCGGCCGCTACAGACCTGCACGCCCGCACAGCGGAACCGCCACAGCCGCAATGCGACCGCATATCGCCGCAAAAAATCCAGTCGCCCACCGTCACCCATGCAGACAGTCGGTGGACAATAGGAATCCCCGGCGACGCTGGGCGACCTTTAGCGACTCCGTAGGCGACTGACCAGGCGGGTCGCGCGCGGCGAACCGCTCTATGTTGGGAAAAAAAAAAAAAAAAAATTAAGGGGTATGAGGGGGACGATATTAAATCAATCAATGACTAGGCATATTGGTCATGGCTGGTGATGAAGTTTCCGTCGTAACAATGAATAAGGATAATATTGGAGCTATGTCTCCAGGAAAGGTTAATTTGAAATAATTGACAACACGGCTAAATTGCCTTAAACATTTACTGAAACAGAAGAAACACCAAAACTATAATTGTGCTTGAAAATTCCATTACAATTTACTGCATGCAGAATGTAAAATTTAAGCAGCTAAATAATCGAATATTCATTTCTTATTGATTATAGATAACGTAAATTCCCCTGATATTCAGCGCCAGCTATATCATGGTTTGTGACGCAAAAGTTTGTTTTCTTATGTAGATATTCAATTTAAAAGTCAAGCGAATTTACAGACACCCTGTATATCAGTCATCTCAATCGAAAATGTGGCTTTGAATACACTGGAGCCTCCTGGTCAAATAAATTTAATTGTTTATGCTATTTGTTTTGGTGTCTAGTGATTTTTCAGTTTTTTTTCTTAGGCCTATCGTGTCTTTCTGTACATAATGTAATGTGCAATGCCGGCAGGCATTCTTAAATTGATGATCGCAATGTTAGATGAAATATTGTGTCAATGCTTTTAGAATTAATTTCGCACCAGGCTCTTCCATCATGAATAATGCTTTTAATCTGAGAACTGTATTTTTTCTTTCAGAAATTAGCATGTATTTTTTCATATCAAGCATATACTGTCATTTTTGACAATAAAAATCTCAAACCATGAGTTGTTT
>CAJQUW010016757.1:0-10770 GCA_907163375.1 Prostheceraeus crozeri | reverse complement strand
ATATATATATATATATGGATGTGGTACACTTCTTCGACACGGACATTTCTTCGACAAATGGATGTCTATGTTTTCGGTCTTTTCTTCGACACAGACACTTCTTCGACAGTACTTTTCTTCGACACGGACACTTCGACAGTATTTTTCTTCGGCACAGACATTTATTCGACAGTATTTTTCTTCGGCACAGACATTTATTCGACAGTGTTTTTCTTCGACACAGACACAGACGGTTAGAAACTGTTCATCATGCATTTCATCTTTGCGATTCAACACCGGTTTGTAGTGATAAATATCCTTAGGTTCAGCAATCCGAGTGCGGACAGGGTCATTCTGACGATCAAGAAAATCAATGTTGAATTCACCAATGTTTAACAAAAGAGTGAAATGATCATTCATAATATGTTCGGCAATAATGCTCTTGTTATTATAATAGCAATAATAGTGCATGTATTTATTTGCCGCTTGCACATGATGTTTTAATCGGATACAGATGAATGAATAAAAACAAATCAACACTACACAAACGAAAGAGCCGTATTCTAAAATTTCACATTTTGTCAAAACATTCCTTTTTAGTCCTTTTTCAAGTAACCAATATCAATGTCATTGAATAACCATTTTTCAATTTATATATCCATTCCATCTATCATGCATAATCAGTCCATTGGATTCCTTATACGTCATACTTTCAAACAGTTATCATCTTATTTCAATATCGTTGTATCGCATTGACTGTTATGATAGTGTATGTAAGACATGATGGCATAGAGAGCGACAGTGACCTACTGGCTTGATAGGAGCACTGCTATCTCATCCTATTGTCAGCTATGACAGTTAGAAATCGAATCTTTCTAACTTATGTATTCGCCTCATGTGCTTATGTTGCCCCTGATGCCAATTAGGCGGTCGATTATAAATGAGTAAAATACGCTTAGAAATCCATATTCAACAATTATATTTTGAACAGCAATATCTTTCTCAGGTAATCTACTAAGCTGCAGTATGATACCAGGGAGTAGATTACCTGTAATTTGTTATAACACACTGTAAAATAACGATTGAAACCGTAACTATGATGAAAACTAAGTTCTACTCATCCGAAGCAAAAGAATAGCCTTTAAATGCTCCATGAGAGCTAGAATATGTGCCAGATTCAAAAAAATGAAGACGGAATTGTCATAGAATTCTAAACCACTAATACACACTTACAGATAACAAATAAATTATTAATAATTACGAGATGAGTCTGAGCTTAGTTACCAACCAAAACAATAATAGAGTAACACAATCATAAAGTCAATTGTTTAAAAGTACATCCATAAAAATAGATAGACTTGTTTTCTCGTGTGTTTGTGTTGTTTGTAGATCCAACATTGTTAGTTGTAGCTTCATATATCCATACAGTCACTTTCGACATATCTTTCTTTCTCGAATACCTCGGCATGAATGTAGCACTATCTGCTTTTTTTCATTGGATTCGACCTGTTTTGAGTGCTGCCACCTCTTGGATATGCCCGCGACTTGTAACAAGTCGAGTCTTTAGCAGTGCGTCGAAAGAAAGTGTGCGTAAAGAATTCGCTCCGGTCTTTTGCAAAATTTTTTCATCAACGTTTTAGTGGTATTTCAATTTTATATGATCCCCATAGGGCACTTTGTAGCCAAACAGCTCCTTTTATTGATGTTTTCTGTAAGGGCTTCAGATAAAATGCTTTGCACGCACCATCAGTCTATGTCGAATGTACTCTTTATTAATAATTTTGATCACACAATCGAACTGGGTTGTCCTGTTCTGATAAACTCGATCTCTTTGGGGTCCATTCAGGCACATTTTTTAAAATCATGAACGCTTGTTTTTTGACATTCTTTCAACGTATTTCAAATATTCTTATCTTAGACACTGTTCTTAACAAAGAATTAATTGAGATTCGTCCCAAATTCCATACATGATTTTCTTTAGCCGCTATAAAGGCTCAAATGAACTCGCCAAATGATAAATAAGTTGTGGATTAGAGCTGATCTGGATTTTGAATTCCAAAACTACAATTTTCCCCCACAATTCGTTCTCTTGTTTCTAGCATCAATTGGCATGCTCTTTTCTTGGTTTTAACGTTACCGCGTTGAGCCTATTTTTTCATCTGAGCATCAAGGGAATCACGAGCCACTTTTGAAATCAATTTCCGTAAAAATATAAATTTTCCCATTTCATTTCTGTATTGAAATATAGCTTATCATCGCACCAATGCCTTTCAACGATTCTGGAGATAAAATCTCCTCAACATTCTGACCACCAGCGAAGAAGTACTTCACACAGTGATAGAGATCGTTTGGAGTAAATTCTTTCGACACTCCCTTTATATACTTTCAAAACATTATCGACAATTCTTATTTCCAGTGGTCATGCAGTGACAAATAGCTTGAATGCCCATCTCATCTTATTCCAAGTAGTTCTTTTTGGTTTTCTATTATCGAAATCAGAATTAACTTCTTCCTCTGACATGTTTACAAAATCTCGACGTCATTCTATGTCCATTGATTAGTCAAAAGTAAGACAGAATGCTGCTTAATACTTAATGCAGTTTCAAAATTCATGAATTCAAATATTAAAATATATCCATGGAGTCTTAGAATATCAGTTCAGCGAACCAAGTATTATTACACTGACTTCTATGTATCACACAGCTCAAATCTACTCATATGATGCTATGGTATTCTCCTCGCCTTCGGCTCGGAGAATACCGTAGCATCATATTCGTAGATTCTGACCGTGTAATACATCGAAGTCAGTGTAATAATATTACTGATACTTCTACGATGAATACCGGTGTACAAGAGCGTGAAACCAATAATTTACAAATTATTAGATCAATCAAGAATAAACCAATAACAGTGTTGAATGGCTACACTTTTGTTATAGACAGAACTCGCAATGAAAAAATATATTGGAAATGCAGCTGGAATGATATTTGCAAAAGAAGGATGCCAACAAATGACTCTTATGAGTTACTTAACGGCGCAAATTTAAATGTACACGAACATGAACAATCTGACATAGAAAAAAAATAACAATCACTAAAGTAAGAGAAATGACAGAAAGCCAAAAATTTGCCAAACCTTCACAAATTGCTCTGAAAGTTTTAGTTGAAAAGATCCTAACCGAGCTGACGTTCTTCCATCTGCCGAAAGTGTCAAGGTAATGGCAAGAAGGTTTCGAAGGAAACACAAGATGATCGAGCCAACAAATATAAGTGAAGTAAACTTTGATGACACAACTCTTATCAACGGAGACCACTTTTGTCTGTATGATAATCGAAACGATAGTAACAGGATTGTGATATTCTCTACAAAGGATAATATTGCAAGACTGATGGGATGTGATGCGTGGATGTTAGATGGTACCTTTGATATTGTTCCATACATGTTCTATCAGCTGCTTACTATAATGGGATGTCGTTATGGAAGGTGGTTTCCACTGGTCTATGCACTGATGCCCGGAAAACGTGAAGAAGATTACAAAGAAGTATGGGAACAAATTCTAAAAGATGCCCCAAATGAAGGTGTCCCTCCGTGTAATATCACATTACATGTAGATCTGGAAATTGCATCTATGAATGCATTTTCATTTTATTTTCCTAATGGAGAAATTCAATCTTGTCTCTTCCATCTTGGACAAGTAGTTTTCAGGAAAATGAAAAAGCTTGGATTTTCAAAAAAATACAATGAGAACATTGATTTTCGAAATGCTGTCCGGATGCTATTAGCCGTCGCTTTTTTGCCTGTGGAATGCGTTATTGAAGGCTATCTGGAGGTGTCAAAGTTATTGGAAGAAGCCCCCGAACTCCTCAATTACTTCGACAATACATTGTCAGGGTGCTCCGATCAGAGGTTCAGGAGAAAACACAGTCAGAAGGAAACCAATATTCATGATTGAAAAATGGAATGTTTACAATGGAATAGAGGAGGAATTGGAGAGGACAAACAATGTCATAGAAGGATACCACAATGCCATGAAGATCTTGGCAGGCAGAAGCCATCTCGGCATTTATGAATTGGCATCCTTATTGATAAGTAAACAAACCTTAACCCTTCACGAAATACGACAACATCTGAGTAATGGAGCAAGGCCACCCAAGAAGACCAAATTAAATCGCGAGAGGGAGAATGCAATTAAGCATTTGAAGAAGCTATATGATGATAAAGAAATGCCAATCCTTGATTATTTGCATGGAGTTTCTATGAACATTGCATTAAAGTAATTTTTTACTGTTTTCCTCGATATTGAATATCTTGTCTAACTTGAATAATAACTCAATATATTTTCATGTCATTATCAAAGAGTATTTTTAAATATATTTTAAATAGTATCGTTAATTATACTTTCCTGTCATTCACAGAATATTTTTAGTACCAACATGTGTAATAACAAACGTTGATAAAAAAATATAGACGGGTTAAAAATCATACGGTTGAAGCAATAACTGGAAGCAATAACACTCTTTCCCGTTCAAGTTTCCACTCTTTGCATTGATATTTCCAATATTTGCATAGAAATTTCCAAACTTTGATCTCACAAATCCAAATTTTGCATTCAACTTTCCAATATTTGCATTGATATTTCGTCTATCGAAGAAGTGTCCGAAAATTTGTCGGAGAAGTGTCCGTGTCGAAGAAATGTACGACTACCATATATAATGTATATATATATACATACACTCTTTAGCAAAATTAGTGTTACATTCGGCATTATCACTTGTGAAATTTAATTTACCTTTCTTTTCCTGTCTTATAATGTAATATTATGTCTGTTCTTTGATGCGTTGAAGTGAAAAGAACATTTTGCGATAACTAATGTATATATTTTGAAAATGTTTTAAGTGAATAGGTAATCAGAATCGAGTGATACCTCCACGAGCTGCGATCACTGCTGAGATGCGATCATTCATACTCTTTGTCAATGAGTCAACAATAAATTGTGGCATCAATTACTATGTTGTCAGGAGCCAATGTTTCATCTCTTTTGTTCTTTTTACGGGAGTGGAACGACAATTGATTTTCTTACCGAGGAAATCCCACACATGCGCTATGGGATTCAAGTCAGGGCTGCCGGAAGGCCAGGGCAGTGATCGTATTGCACGTTGTTTCTTGAAGAATTTTACTTCGCTCGCTGTGTGAGCTAGTGCACTATCATCCTAAAAGATGAAATTACGCAAACGTCGATGTACAGTCCACATTGAAGACTTTTGGCTCCACAGACACAAGCTCTATTGCAGACGCTAATCTGCGAATTCCAGCCAGTCTGATTAGACGTTGGTTGCTTCGAGATTTCGTGATTCTTTTCCGTCCTGATTGAATACCATTTTTACATTTCTTATTGCCAAATTCTCTTTGCCAACGCCAGAGAGTCTGTCTTGGTGCACACTTCTTCGGTTTTTAAGCTGTTTATCACTTTTAACCAACTGCACATCCCTAAGAAAATCACTGTCTTTAGTCTGTCGATTCACCATGACCATACATGTAAACTCTTATCATTTGATAAATGAATAAGCAATAATTAGCATTAAACTATGCCAGTTTATCTAGTAATGTATTTTTTGCTATTTAGAGAATGTCTGTCTTATTTCCCATGTAAATATCCTATTAAATATATTTTCTTTTTTTGTAAGAATACCTTTACTTTAAGAAATATTTTTACCAAAGACATGAATATGCACGCAAAATAGCAGTAATTGTACTCCTAGATATCATTGCACTGCACATGTTAAGAAATCTAGGAATCAATGAGTAACGATATAGGCCTATTAAATGCATGTAAAAATAGCGATAATAATATTATATCTATAATGTTATAATAGTATATAATTTTATATGATCTATATTTAATAATCTATATAATTATAATACTATAATAATATCATCGCTATTTTTACATGAATTTACATCGTTACTCATCGATTCCTAGATTTTTTAACATATGCAGTGCAACGATATCCAGGAGTAGGCTACAATTATAAGATGAACAATTCATCTTAATAAGATGAAATAACATAAACGATGGACTTCTAAATAATTTGACTGTGATCGTATGATTTAATTCAACTTAGTCTACCTGTTTATTTTCAGCCTTTTATTTAGAAGTCCATGCAGAAAACAAATCATCTTTAATAATATCATAAATCAAAAGTTCATTTCAAGAGATGAGCCATCAGAGTTATGTACACTTATTCTTTTTGGAGCAATTTTCAATTCTTTGCAGAAATCTTTTAGATCATTCAAAGTGATGGGTCGACCGACAGATTGTTCAATAGTATTCGTTGTTACAGTATCCGTAATTGTTGTTATTGTGTTGCTGCATTCTATGTTTGAGTTATTCACTTGATTAGATAACACATTCGAAGCTAATCGCATTCTTTTGTCCGATACCTCATCGTATACATCAATACATTCACTACGATGGCCGGATATTTTCTTAGCTAGTTTCTTGTCTCCTGTTTCTCAATAATTCTTGTAACTGCTGTTCGTCTTCCACTTCTGGTTGGTGTAATTCCGTCAAATCCCCACCGCTTCCATGAGTGATCGAATAGTCAAAGACAAGTTTTTGTGACCCATGGGTATGGGATTATAACAATTGTAGCTGTGTGGTGCGGATGTGGTTGCAGAATAAGCTTGTGTATTGCATATAGCTGGTCTGAATTTATCATTTCTTATAAAGTCTTAATCACACAACGATTGGCATTTTCTGACGCCAGATCTCACTGATTTTGGTTCGATGTGATGATGCTTTAGCCATGAATTGTTGTTTTTGATATGTGTTTTCATAATACTTCAAGATTTCAATAGTTGTTTTTGTACTGAACAAGATTAGATTGCCATGTTCCTCTGTATGATAATTGTCGTAATTCAGCTCCTCCTCTAATCCACAATGCTTTGAAAAGCAAATAAAAGCGAAGTGCTATTTCAATCTTCTCTTCGGATATCGTCCCCAAGATAAAATCTGTTCCATAGATCTTCCTCCTGTTCTTCTGTTATAGATACCGCTCTTTTCGGGCTGTTCATCGTTTCCTTCCTATCGGTCTCCTTCATGGCGCCGTCTAGCGCGTTTCGAGCATCATCAAGTAGAAAGCCTTAAATATATTCCAGTTTTTCTTTCCTTTTCTTTTATTGCGAAGCCAAATAATTTATTACCGTAAAAAGTTGTCTTTAAACTCGCTCGGATACTTCAAACCATTTTCTTTTTCCGCACTTCAAACACAAAAAATACTTCAATGCCGGAATTAAGATTGGCGTTATGTTAAATCTTTGATAGACGAATTGTCCATTCTCAGATAGAAACATCAGGCTTCCTGAATTACTTTGCCAAAATGTGTTCGTTTCGTTCTCTCGGACCCCACTGATGAAGGTTCCACATGCCCCATATAGCATTGCTTAATGTTTTTTGTAAGTATGTTTTTTCTATTCTTAAACAATATCAGAGATTGAGGAGGTAATTCATTTCGTGATGTCCTTGTTCGTTCATTTTCTAATTAGCGGTGTAAATATTGAGGATGCTTGCTGCTGTTTGGACTATGGTGTTTCATATTTAGAGTTGTTGAAGTTGTATTCGTTGAAAAAATAAATCGTAATTCGCCAAACTTCGTCAAGTGAGTTAAAAATCTTCATACATCAAACAAATTCTTAAGATAGAGACATGATTCAATATGAATGATAATGATCTCAAATGGAATCATTGCAAACGAATTTTGAATACCATAAACTAAATTTTCTAGGTGATATTAGATTGTAAGAAATCCCTAAGGTAATTCATACAAATGCAAAGAAATAAGACAGACATTCTCTAAATTGCTTAGAGATAATTTGGCAAATCTATCATGATATCTCGTATCATTAACATAGATATGCCCTCGGGCGAAAGCCCTCGGGCATATCTTTGTTAATGATACCTTTCTATCTATGATAGTTTTACCAAATTATCCTCTAACCATTACCTAGAGATCTCATTAAATCCCGTAATATCCCTGTCCCTGTTAAAACGAGGGGCAAATTAACTACGCATAGAAATCCCTCATATTGAAAAGAAGTGCATAGATAACAAAATATAATCAAATAAGTTAGCAACACCAAATAGCATGTAAACTCAAAACAGTCAGAAAATAAGATTATTAGCGATGAATAAAATCGAACCTACCAAGGGTAAGATACGAAGTCAGAACTCGAATGATACATTACTGCCATCCGGTTGAGTAACACTGATCTTCTTTGGCGTGATGCCCAAACCCGAACAAAACGAGGCAACGTCGAATGGCTTTGTGCCACTAACATTATTACCAACAGGTTCCACAACATTTAAAATCGAACTTGACGTGGAAGCAACAGTGGACGAGCTCAGTACCTCTGTGGCTAGCCTCATCCGCTTCTCTCCTACGGCGTTGTAAACGTCTATACATTCAGATCGATGACCGGTCACCGTCTTTGCCAATTGCTTGTCGCCTGGAAAGAGTTTTAAAAGTCTCAAAGTTTATTGTTTAACTAATGAACAAATTTATGAGATAGACATACTTTAAAAATATAATTACTGAACTACCAGTCTAACTACAGTCTCTATACACATAACGTCCTAATAAATTATATCAATTTCTTGTTCAAATATTTCAAAGAATACTTAATTCAAATCATTTGTTACAACAATATATATTTATTATTATATGTTTATATTATAATCATATCATTTTATATTTTCATATTATTTTGTTATAATTATTTTATTATATTTTCAGCAATACATACAGCAATATAAAAACTTATTTTCAATAAAATAATGCATGCAATTCAAATAATCCATTTATCGTTGATGCGAGTATAAATCGTAAGCTTTTATGCCACCTATGCTTACAGAAAAAGTTCAGTAAAATTCGGCAGTAGACCATTATTGATACATATAATCACGCTTAAATATTTATATATGACAAAAAATTAAAATGAACAATGAATATTTCATTACGGTTTCATTGACTTGCCCGTTTTTACGATTATTTTATTATATTTTCAGCAATACATACAGCAATATAAAAACTTATTTTCAATAAAATAATGCATGCAATTCAAATAATCCATTTATTGTTGATGCGAGTATAAATCGTAAGCTTTTATGCCACCTATGCTTACAGAAAAAGTTCAGTAAAATTCGGCAGCAGACCATTATTGATACATATAATCACGCTTAAATATTTATATATGACAAAAAATTAAAATGAACAATGAATATTTCATTACGGTTTCATTGACTTACCCGTTTTTTCGATTATCCTCGTGACCGTTGTGCGTCGGCCGCTTTGATTGCTGTAGTGGCGATCGTCCTCTCCTGCAGCTTCCATTATCGTCCGAAAGGTCATGTCAAGCGTATTGTGACCCATCGGCGAAGATAGATACCATCGTACGTTCGAATAGTGCGAATGCGATTGCAAGAAAAGCGCTGTCGTAACACAATTTTGGGGTCGCTTTTCGATCATGGTTTTGTAAATTTGAACGGTACATCGACTGCGATCGGTAATAGGATAAATCTTAACACGTTTTGGATCTACATTTCGATCTTTAAGTCCACACCTTTTCGTCTTCGACACTTTTTCGTTATACTCTAAAACCTCTTGGTCGTCAATCTTTCGAAGTTGTAATTCGCTCTCAGGACCAACTGTTAGCTCTCGGATTTCCTTTCCTCCTCGAAGCCCTAAGTGAATAGCTAGAAGATAAATCAATGTCCGGTTCAACTTTTTGGGATTATCAATACCTAAATAACCTCGCTCCCACAACGATTCTTCTTGTTGTTCGGTAATCGGTGATGCTCTTTTCTTTGGTTGATTTACATTAAGTTCGCCAGTTACTTTCATTGCTGCGTCCAATGCTGTTCTCGCATCAGCAAAATCTGGATCTGAAAATAGTCGCCATTGTTTTTTCTCCACGCGCTGTAACCAAGATCCAATCCCACAAACTAAGCTTCTGAGAGTTTCACTTGGATACCGATCCCCATTCACCTTTCTTACTTCGAAAACAAACTTCTGCAATGCAGAGTTGAGGCTGCCTTTAGACATTGTTCCTAGTGTAGCAAAACCTTCTTCCGAGAGATACATCAACTCACTGGACCCAGCTTCTAAGATCTTCCTATTACGCTCTCCAAGCCAGTCATCGAAAGTTTTTTGAGCCCAGTTAGCACTATTCAATGTAGATTTTGGTATTTGTTTCATGATGTTATCGGATACGTCAGTGTCGGTAATAGGCTGTGCATGTCGTGATGTTGATGGTGATGTGCCAGTAATTTCATCAAATCTTAATAAGTCATTAATATCAATCTCTTCAAAAAATTTGTCGATGTCGTTTTTGGTGTTCATGATGATGACTGCTCTAATGAAAAGGATAATTCCTTAGCTGCTGTCATGAAATACTACAAATTTCAAATTTCACCATGTATTGATCTCATGGTTATCTTAAACATAAGTTAATCATCCCTGTTAATTTTCCCTCCCCGAATAGAGATCAACTATAACATTGTTAATCTGTCCCTCCCCGAATAGAGATCAACTATAACATTGTTAATTTGTCCCTACCCGAATAGAGATAAACTGGCATAGTTTAAAACGGTTAAAGGAGTTTCATTGATATTTGCTGAGATATCTCGGCCAATTATCTGTCAAAATTCCCTCGGGCTATGCCCTCGGGAATTTTAACAGATAATTGTCCTCATTATTTCAGCAAATATCAATGAAACCTCCTTTAACCATTACA
>CAJQUW010016756.1:0-96293 GCA_907163375.1 Prostheceraeus crozeri | reverse complement strand
GTATTGAACTAATTACGGATAAAACTCTAATGGACATTTTGGGTTTTGATCAAAATATCTTTAAAAGTGGTACTGTAACCAAAGCTAGCGCAGACATGTCGCTATCGCGTCGTATTAACTATTTTCAGATATATTCCAATATTGGTGAAGATGTACGTGTGGGAGATGTTGAAGCTCCATTGCTAGCAATGATACCATACCAGCCAAAAAGCTGCAGTATTTTATCTGAGCATACTTTCAAGAAAGTGCATTATACAAAGCTGAAATCAAACTACATCCCACAAATTGATATTGCCATTTATGACGATGCTGGTGCGTTGATTCCTTTTCATAAAGATGCTGTGACAAGTATCACACTCCATTTCCGAATGAAGAGTTAATGCAAAAGTATGCTAATATATTTTTCCAATGTGAATAATATGGAAAGTGAAAATAAGGACTCGTTTCTAATCTACTTGCCCAGTAATGCTTCTATGAATAAATTTCCCAAAAATAAACCATCAGACTATCGAGTAGAATTAAATCGGCCACTGCATTTAGAAGGTGAATGGGAGGTTGGCGTTTCTAGTATTTGCTATGATAGCAATATTCAGAATGTGAATGATTTGGAAGAAATGATATTGACTCCTCGCACCCATGATGGAATAACGATGAATAATGCATTTCAGTTCCCATACAATTTAACATCAGATGGAAGTATTACCACTGTTGAATGCCTTAATAATTTTCTCATTCCCAAATGGTTCATAAGAATTTGATTTTATCTGAATCCATTCATAGTTCCACTTTCCATATGATGTTAAATTGTATGGGAACTGAAATGCATTATTCATCGTTATTCCATCATGGGTGCGAGGAGTCAATATCATTTCTTCCAAATCATTCACATTCTGAATATTGCTATCATAGCAAATACTAGAAACGCCAACCTCCCATTCACCTTCTAAATGCAGTGGCCGATTTAATTCTACTCGATAGTCTGATGGTTTATTTTTGGGAAATTTATTCATAGAAGCATTACTGGGCAAGTAGATTAGAAACGAGTCCTTATTTTCACTTTCCATATTATTCACATTGGAAAAATATATTAGCATACTTTTGCATTAACTCTTCATTCGGAAATGGAGTGTGATACTTGTCACAGCATCTTTATGAAAAGGAATCAACGCACCAGCATCGTCATAAATGGCAATATCAATTTGTGGGATGTAGTTTGATTTCAGCTTTGTATAATGCACTTTCTTGAAAGTATGCTCAGATAAAATACTGCAGCTTTTTGGCTGGTATGGTATCATTGCTAGCAATGGAGCTTCAACATCTCCCACACGTACATCTTCACCAATATTGGAATATATCTGAAAATAGTTAATACGACGCGATAGCGACATGTCTGCGCTAGCTTTGGTTACAGTACCACTTTTAAAGATATTTTGATCAAAACCCAAAATGTCCATTAGAGTTTTATCCATAATTAGTTCAATACCTTTTCCACTTATAGTGAGAGACAAAGTACCTTCTTTTTCAGAAAATGAAATATGTTGCTCATTAATCACTTCATTTAAATAATCTACAACCAATTTAACCGAAGTAATAATGCGAGGCATCAACACTCTTGTTTCATGTAAGATACCACCTAAAGGCTCTACGCACTTTCTGTATAAAGATGCGGTCCATTCTGTATCAAATTGATTTGACCTTTCACATGGTAAATGTTGAATATCAGATTTTCCATGAACAGCTGCAGAACGATGTCGTAAGAACTGATGAAAATCTTTTGAACAAACTAATACTAGATCATCATCATTTAATTTGCTTATTGCAATATGATTAGATGATTTGATATAAGTCAATGTTGCCACTTGTTTACCATCAACTCGAAGGAGATAATTAAATTTCTTCAATAATGTTTCAGGAGTCATGCTTGTCTTTCTTGGCTTAATCACAATCTTCTTCACCAACGTCTTCTCATTTCTTGGAATAAGATCTACATAATAAGCTTCCTCTCGATATATTAACTGTTTATGACCACTTATGTGGTAACTAACGTTAAAATTATCATAGCTTGTTAAGGCGCTAGCGAGGTAACCTAAATCATTTCTTAAACTTGGACTTAAACCAACAATGCAATCTTTCTCAACTACATGATGTACATAATTATAATCATCATTGTGCGGAGTAAATTGGACAATATGTTTACTCGCTTTATTCAAGAAATCATATATAAACTTTTTACATGATAAGAGATCTTTCTTTGGCCACTGTGGAATGTATACTCGGCACCCCTTTTCACATTGATAAGCAGCTGTACGTCTCATATTAATAGTCATCACCTCATGATCAAAAGTATAGACACAGTTGCTATAAACAAGTTGAGTGACACCCACTTCCCAATTTCCATTTAGCTGTTGTACATGATCAATGGGAGTAGAAAAGAGTGCGGCTCGATTACTAGCAAATCTCTTTGTAGCCGCATTGCTAAGCAAAATATGATAAAACGACATTTTTATATTGCTGATCTGCGACTTTGCATAACATCATGAAGACTTGGATTTTGGACTCTCTACAATATATCAGAGTTGATCGTGATGGAAACGTACATTTCAAAAATTCTCATGGTCATACATCAAGAGGTATTACATTAACATGGCGACAATTTGTCAACCTCAATGATATCATGAGGGATTTGGAATATTTTGAAACATTAAAATTCATCTCCTTGGGTGATCAAGTTTGGCTTCAACATTACAGAAATGAAATTCAAATCTACCATTCTCATTCCGCAAACTGTTTCTCATTTCGCAAATACAATTGGGAGAAGTATAGAAGATACATACATCGCTCCATCATGACATTTATTCGTCGTGAGTTCATCGCCCTACTATGCAAATCTTAATCAGACATGACTACCACACATCATGAGTTGGAAATTAGATTCCCTACAACGTATTGAAACGGATCATGATCGAAACGTCTATTTCAAAGATTCAACTGGAAATGTGAGAAGAGAGTTTGCTTTATCTTATCGTCATTTTCAATCTCTACATCATATCATGAAGGACTTGAAATACTTCTATATGAAAAGACATTCACGTATTGGAAATCGCATCTGGCTGCGCGTCAACAATCGGCGAATTCAACTCTATCATTCCCAACTTCATACTAACTTCACATTTCATCAAGGTAGTTGGGAAAGTATAAAAGGAAGGTGCATCGCTCAATTTACTCATTCTTTCATCATGAAGCGCCATCGCTACACCATCGTCAACATTCTCCGTCGCTTCAGACTCTACACCAAAATCGATCTCACAACATTACACCAACACCTTCCAAACAGCAAGTATTACCCGGGCCGTCCTCAAATGTTAGTGGTGAAGATGAACAATTCACGGAATCTTCAACTCTTCCCAAATGGGACTGTACAGATTCTCGGCGCCCTTTCTCATTCATCGGCGCAGTCAATGCGCTTAGAGATACAGAGACTACTACGTCGGATATGGAAGAGGGAGAGGTGTGTGATGTCGAATGTGAGTGTGGACAATATGGTGATCTCTACTCAATTGAGTGAAAGTGTTTCATTTTTGAAGATTCGTACCAGCAGTTACAATTTGTGTTATGAACCCGAACTTTTTCCTGCAGCTCTCATTAGTTGTTGGTTACCTGTGCATGTGGCAATCTTTCATAATAGTAAAGTGATCATTACTGGACTAAAATCTCATGTACAAGCAAATGTGATCCTAGACTATCTCATTGAGTATGTACGTACCCAGCGGATTGTAAAATAAAAAACAATTTTTCCAACATGATATTTTTATTTCAAATCATGATAGAACTTACAAATCATTTTTTCATTAGAGGATGGATTACATGAAAAGTTTTGAATAATAGATGCAAATCGAGATACATGTAAACGTTTTAAGATGAAGTACAGTACAAAAGCACCACACGTTGATGAAAGTGGATGTTGTAGTATGCGTTCATTTCGCTGATATTTACGCGTATGTTTTCTCAATCGCTGCTGTGTTGGTATATTTGGAGGTTGAGCAAGAGAGTCAAATAGTTCACCACGTCGGTCTTCTCCAATAAAGATCGCTTTCCAATGCTCACCGCCTAAATTCTGCGAATGAGTGTTTAGCACAATAAAGATGGGATAGTGATTTACTGCAGGTGGTAAGGTATCGAGTGAATAGACATTATCGAAAGCTTTCAACGTCGCTTCGTCTGCATTACGCTGCACTTTAGTCTTAATATCGTCAGCAGTCAACCAACTCATTAACGATTATACTGAAGAATCACGTCACGATACTTTGTAATTTCAATATTTGAATCGAAGACTGCATAAATTAATACATTGATCGTCTCAGCTAGTGTTCTTTTGAACGTCAAATCCAAACGAATATTATGAGGCACGTTCGCTTAACGATAGGGGGCACTAATATCGCTGTCAGCAGTCAAATCAAATGCATAAATAGTATATCCACTCTTAAACTCTTTCATAGTCAGTCCGTTGGTGTCATCCGTATTGTAAAAGCCAAAGACATCCATAAAATCAACATAACTGCGCATAAATTGATCCGAAGCAAAATCTGGTTTGTAGGGTGGACCAGGATGACTCACACCATTTACACGTAAAGCAATTTCACTTAACTGATTGTGTTTAAAATTGAAAGGATTCTTCTTTACATTACCATTAAATGCATCATTTTCAACCATTGCCACCATGAGGAGCTTCGGTGCTTCCGATGGAAAGAGGCCATCTTTCATGAAACTCTTTTGATCTTTCGGAATTGTAAAGGTGAGAAGCTTTGTAAGCTGAACGGGGTAAATGGCATTTTGGCGTTAAGGCCTTCAGCATGCCCTCTAATGACACTTGGATTCGGTACTACTCGACGAATGTAAAGTGCAATATCTTCCACATGAATTCTAAAATTGTCAACTTTAGCAAATGCATTCAGCGCAAATTCAGGCTTATCCAATGTCAGCTTGAGTCGCATGCTGGTATTACAGAGTAAAAACTTTGACTGTCTAAAGAAGTCTAAATTCAGCGGACCATATAGCTGACATACTTTACTATCTTTAATCATAGCAGATCGCTTTACAAAGCCACTGTTTGTTTCAACATCAAATTTTCCTGCTTCATCTCTGTACCATCCCATGGCTTCCATATGACATTTTTGTGCTGCTGGATGAAACTGTGATACATGATTGAAATATGATTTATAGGGATAATCGCTTTGACCACCTTCCACCTGCTGCTCTCCAATCGTTAGAGAAACATCGCGAAGTAATGTAGTCAATGGTAAATTGTTCAGTCCAACTTTATGTGCATCGTCAATAGCAGTTCCATCTGCTTGCTGAATTCTAAACCTCAAATCAAGCATCGCATAACTCAAATCTATGTAGTCATCACTACCACCAGGAATAACAAATTCAATGGGGCCAGCATTCTCAGCTGTTCGAGGATGATAATCTACAATACTTGAACTAAGAATATCTGTCTGTATGGCTTGTTGATCGAACAAACAAAAACCGGAAGTTTTACACTCCATGATTAGAAGTTATAGCAGCGTCGTCGTTTAGCGCCTGATGAATGATTAGAGCCTCTACGACGTTTGCGTGAATGCCTTTTGACTGAAGATCGCACCTTACCAGCTCCGCGATGTTTCCTCCTTCCTTTATTCATTCGTTTAGGTGATTTCTTTCCTTGAGTAACACCAGCAATGGTCTGCTTCAATGTTTTTAAACCGCGTTCCTTCCCACGATTCAACAAACTGCTCTTACAACTTCTACCTCTGGAAAGATCACTAGCAACATCACCAGCAAAGCCAACGGCATTACTTAAAACATTTCGTTTTAAAGATCTACCGACATTGGATATGAGAGGTGCTACAACAGATTTCAGTGCATCAAGTATGCTACCTCCACGTTGGCGGCGAGCGCCGATGTAAATTTGTCCTCCACCACTTACATAGGAGGGTCGTGAATAAAATGAGGCAGTTGGATTCATAGCTCAAACCCTAAACATTGTTAGTTACAACTTTGCATGAATCACTGTCGATCACTTAGATGAAAGATGTCGGCACGACGCATCCAAGAGTTCATACTTGAAGGATAACCAGTCCATTTAACAAGACACCATTCTTCACCTTGCCGTTTTTTACATCGAATGATTTTTTCTACCAAATATGTTTCACTTTCAGTGACTACCTCAATCTCATCGCGGTAAAAGCTACCCTCAATTTCTTCATTATCGTAATCTTTCAACTTGTAGGTGGTCGGAGAGTCTTTTTGATTAATCCTTGATACTGTAAATACCTCCTCTGTCCAATTCGGGAGGTACCCTTTAGCAAAAACACTTTTCACTTTTGAGATACGAACTTTATCGCCAATTTTCACATCACTTTTCACATGAGTGCGTTTACGTTGGAATGATTCGCGCACTTTATCTACATTGTCAGCATTTACATCTACTGGTCTGAGTCCAATAGAACGATGGATAGAGTGATTGTAGGCATGGAGTGTATCTTGTAGAACCTTTGTCCAATTTTGTGTCAAGTTGGCAGTAAAATGTCGCCACAAGCGATTTTTTAATGTACGATTAAAACGTTCAACGAGTGCAGCTTTATAAGCACTCTTTACACCAAACAACTCAATGTCATGCCTCTCAAATAATCTTCGCACATGCTGATTTTCAAACTCTTTTCCTTGATCACTCTGAATTCTTTTTGGAATCCAACCTTCTCGAAAAATTGTTTGGAATGCTTTTGCTACTCCTTTCCCTTCTTTAGTTTTTAAAGTTTGAGCCCACGCATAACGCGAGAAAATATCAATGACGGTTAAAATAAAATTATTGTCCGAGTTATGTTTTGAAATGGAGGCGACATCGCACAAATCTGCTTGCCACTGTTCATCGATGTCATGAACAATATAATGGCGGGTGCGGTACTTCTTTTTCGCTTGTTTGTGGAGTGTATAGGTAGCCTGACCCTTTAACCATCGTTTCACTTGTGATTGTGGAAGACCACTCGCTTTTGATAATTTCTTGATAGATGCAAATCCTGCCGGATGTTTTACATCATAATAGATTGACTTCAAACGTTCAGTCGATGACGACCGACTCTTTTTCCTCCTTCTCATCCATTTGTTTTCTTGCCTTTCTACATTTACAACAACTACAGCATTTAGCTTTAGCGGTTTTGCGATCGTGTTCACATTGCTTAGGGGTTTCGTTATGAGAGCTGGCGCAGCAAGTGCAAGTGACAACGACATTCACCTCTGGTGGCTCATTACATGGCAAGCAACACATCTGCTTCATATTAATAGTCTGAGAACATGTATTTCCTGGGAGGAGCTGTTTTACGTTTTCCTTTTACTAGTTTTAGTGGTGATGTAGATGTACGTCGAGTTCTTCCTCTTGTTTGCTTAGTGAGTGTGGGAGGGGATGTAGCAGGTGACGACTTAAACCAATTTGTTGGCATTTTCATCGTCTGAAGCATTGGAGCAGTAGCCACTGTTGAATCAAGTTCTTTCAATGTCTCATTATTCAAAGCAAATTTTGGTACATTATGCTTTTTCAATAGTTTAAGAAAGTATGACCAACCAGGTGGAACATAGCCCTGACGGCGCTTTCTACGTGTCGCATACTGAATCAAGTCTTCATAACGTGAAGCATCAATCACTTTATTTTCATCTGTAATGATTTCTCCTCTATCATTTACATTGAGATGGGGTTCAATACTGTTGAAAAGAGATATGGCATGTGCGCGAGATGCTAAAGGTGTAGCAGTCGATACAGAGTCACGCATCTTATTCTTCAAGTTTTTCAATTGCTCAACAGTTTCCGATTGTAATAATACAGCACGATGTGGATCTTTGATGTTAACATTTTGCTGATAATCTATTTCTTTCCTATACATTTGATTTGCAAGAGGTTGCTTTACTTGCTGCATGGCAGTCAATTGTACATATTCATCCTGAGGAATAACAATCATGCGAGAATAAGAACTCATAGTTTGTAGATAATCATGGGAGTTTTCAAAATATCACTTCGAAATCTAAATTCTTCCGGACACTCTTGCGTAAAGTCAATGAATAAGTAACCGCATGGTTTTTCAGTAGCTGCTTGAAAAATTTCAATTAAGGCTTTTGATCCTCTGGGTGCAACTTGTCGCGCTAAAATTTCAAATTGACTTTTATCTCGCGGATTCTTGAAAATAGCATAATAGTGTGTATTCAGGTTTCGTGTACGAGCTTCTTTTCCATCAGGAAACAAATTTTGTGTGATATAGATGATAAAGCACCTTTTATGATGTGCTGCGCGAGTGAACATATCTGTAACATCTTTTGAATTCTTACTTTCTTTTAATAAATCATCCAATACAACAACATCATTAGACTGAAGTTTATCCACTGGAATAATTCCTTCATGTCGAATAAAGTTGCGACTTTGCAATTCCTGAAACAGCGACGGTTGATAAATACCATAACACCAAATCACTCGATTGATAGGTTCCTTAAACAACTCCCTTCTTTTATCCAATAAATTCAGCGTGAAAACAGTTTTACCTGCATGAGATGGACCTGATACAGTCAGAACTTTATCACATTGAAGTCTGAAATCCATTTTATTACTTTGAGACTCAACATTTGCATAATTAACGCTTAGAGCCAAAGATATTACCCAATAGGTTGCCCACGGCAGGAGCTATCATTGGAAGTATTGCTGAAAGGAAACCGCCCTTTTGTGTTAGAGTTTTCCTCTTTCTTTGAAGGGTGACTTTAGGATTGGAGATGAAACGCAATTTTGTGGCATATCGCTTAAGTAACTTTCGTTGTTTGGGCGCTAATGTCTTCGTCCTCAACTTTCTGACATGAGAAATAATTTCACGAATGAATTTATCGTTGGCATGTCGTATAGCATTATATCGCTGATTTGCTTTCATTCGTCGGAGAGCTTGAATGGCTGAAGAAAACTTTGAAGACTTTTTACGTTTCGCCATTTTCCGCGTTAGTCTTTGCTAAAACCTATCTTTACCACATTTGCATAGGTACTAACTATTGCGACATAAGTGACACTCGAAATGAGCAATGTCACAGTGGTTACATTTGCAAAGTTGAATGCAATTACGTATGAAACAGCGTTGACAAAAAGCATGCTTACATCTCTTGAAGATGCGCTTTTCATTTCCATCCTTTCGCTTACATACATCACAACACATAGTTTCACCGTTACTGATGTCTATAGCAAGTCTTTTTGAAGATATGAATTTGCTAGCCTTTTCTAAATAATAGACACATGTACAGAAGGAATATACTTCGAGAGTGAGCAGACATAGCTCGAAAACCAGTTGTGCTACAATCAAGTACCACTGCATTTTCAATTTTTCTTTATGGAAAGTTGAATGTGAATATCTGAAATCGCTTCAATCACTAGACTGCTACCATGATGGTTAAATGCGTTAAGACGTTCAGCAATTTTTATCATATGTCTTTTAAAAAATTCTTCGGGGTGATCTACCACTTCTATTGAATAAGAAGCAAAATGGAAAGAGCGACTTTCCACCTCTTCCTTTCCAAAATGACTAAACTTAATTTTCGCAACTAATCGCGCCATGACAATGCTATCAGAGAATGTATTCATTAACTCTAGAAATAGAGTGCTAGCATCATCGACCAATGCTTCGATGTCGGTCTCATCTTTATGAAAATTTATCACATAATCTTGAACAGCTCCTTTTAAACTTTGCCTATGAAAATGTAATGTTCCGCAGTCGTTTGAGAAAGACATGATTGCCCTTTATCTAACCCATCCATTGCATGAAAACAACTCTGCTCATAGTAACATTTATTGAATAATAGTAACAAGCATGCATTATAAATCAATGGTTTGAAAGAGATAAAATAGATACAGCTGGTAACTATCATACAGCGAGCAATGATAACCATACAGGACTTTGGCAGTGCTGAGGTAAGGAGGAAAGAAGCATTGGTTATAAACGTAGCTACTACAACGAACAGACAAAATAGGAACAGACAAATCCTTAAAACGTTTCGTGACTTCATGATAATGTTGATTTACTCTACTATCCCAAGGCGGGAGCAAAATATCATCAATGATTAGATTGGGAAATACTTTCCTCTCCTTACCAGGATTATTACAAAAGATGCGTATAACATTGAAAGCAGCTAACCATCGTTTAAAGTCAATAAGAAGAGCACTCTCACAAGAAAAGCCATAGTCTTGCAAATATTTCAGATTAAGTCCATGAATGTGTTTTCTGGCCCATTGATCAACATTGGGATTGCAGTTGGCATGTTGATGATAGACACTGACAATCTGATATGTCCAATTGTTCATAGCAATAGCACTGAGCTCCTGTACAGGTTCACCCTCACAATCCATAAAAATGATGATAGAAGCCTAAAACTGAAATTTACACATCTAAGGAAACGTTCTATAACATATCACAAAATGAAGAATTATATCGATGCTTTTCACGACAAAATACACAAATGATATGATGGCAACGAAGAAGTAAAATGTATCTAATAAGACCACGTCTACGACACTCAAAGCACATAAGCGAATTGTCATAGGGTAGAGTTAGGAAAGGACTAGTAATTCTCCTTCTTTGATTTGCGTTTTGATGCAGCATTCTTCTCCGACTTGCGCAGTAGTATATACTGCTGTTAAGGTTTTGATCAATTATGTCGTCCACGTTGGGTGGTTTTGGAATATATAGGATGGATTCCATATGCATGGAGAGAGAGGCTATTTTATTATCCTTATGCCGACCATAATATAGCCCATTCACTTTGAAAAGGATATCCCAAGTACCTTCTCCGAGCTCGTCGCATGTGATGGGTGTTGAATGATCTCCCTCCTTCTTATAGTAAGTGCACCAATATGATACCGGTAGGCAAATTTGATTACCATCCCAAATCTTTCTATAGGGAGTATCCTTGTCATCTCTCGCCTTCCACTCTTGAGCAAGAGGAGTAGGAATGTCCATATTTAATGTCACGTACTCCTCAATAATATCAAGTTGGTGGCGAATGTACGGACTCACGGGGATCAGTATGTAGTCCCCATACTGATTGTGCATTATCTTGACATCCGTGGAAGGGAGCATTCCCGTTTGGAGTACTACACCATGATCGTCATAACGCAAGACTTGTTTAAATTTACGCTGTAGCGGTGTAGGATTATGTACCTTGGTTGTTTCTTCCACTGGCCTCAGTTGTAGATGATCTGATCGTAGCGAACCTTGTAACGTTTGACCGCCATTTTGTCCTACTAGTGCAGCAGATGGAGTAGATGCCTGAAAATGGAAAAGATTGTATTAAGTTTACGTTCAAGGGAGTGAGGAAAGTAGCGACTTACCATTTTAGTTGGATAATAGAACAGGGAACTAGAGAGAGAGAGAAAATGTGCGTCACTCGTGCGATTCAACGATGGAATGATTCTCACTGTGGAAGGCTCTCTATTTATATAGAAATGCTTGATTCTCATTGGATGATGATCCTCATTGGACAATAACATCAAGCTGATTCCAAATCTGGTCTCCGTTTGCCAATCCGAGCCTTCATTCGCCCGCTGGAGCTGTTTCTTGGGAAATTCTAACTCTGTCGTTTTTCACCAATCTCCCAAAATCTTAAATGGCGTCTCACATCTAAACGAAGGCAGATATGAACAAGCCGTTTCTTTCACTGAATTTGTCTCACTCTTAGCTTTCAAACGAGCTATTGCACGACAAAATCCGTTCACTAGAAGCCAAGATTGAAGCTAGCTGTCCAGAGGGGGGGGGGAGGTCAGTGAAATTTGATGAAAAATGTTTTGGTGACGGTCCCAGGTCGAAATTCCACACTTTGGAAAGTTTTCAAAATTTTACCCATACAAAGCCACTCTGACACTTAGGATTTTTTCAGGTGAGCGACCTCCGACCTAAAATCTTGTAACCGCTCTAACTTTTGAACGGCTGGTCCGATTGACTCGGAACAAAAAATGTCGTCGAGCAGTTTTTTCTCCTCTTTCAAACGAGTAGCCTTAAGACAAAATCCGTTCACTAGAACCAAAGTTAGAAGATTGCTGTCGGGGGGGGGGGGTCAGTGAAATTTGATGAAAAATGTTTTGGTGACGGTCCCAGGTCGAAATTCCACACTTTGGAAAATTTTCAAAATTTTACCCATACAAAGCCACTCTGACACTTAGGATTTTTTCAGGCTAGCTACGACAGTCCACCCTCCCAACCTGGCCGGCACACCACGCCAACCTGGCCGGCACACCACGCCAACCTAGACACCACATCACCGCGCGCTATACGACGGTCGGCCAGAGGGGGGGGACGTCAGAACCAAAGCACCAGGGCGGCCGACCACGACACTCTGCCGTTCCAGAGGGGGGGGACGTCAGCGACGGCGGCCATCTTGCGCGGTCCAGAAGTGGAGTTTTACTTACTACTCACGATCACTCGGTAAATTTGTAAATATATATCTCATGTATTTTTATTGATGCTAAAGTTTGCGTATACATATGTTACACGTGTTATCAACGCTTACTTGTAAGTGCCCTTTCGGCCATCGCTTTGCGTTTTCTGTATATTTCAGAATAAACATTTATGACTTGTGACTTATGACTTATGACTTATAATTGAATGAATTTGTTTCCGTTATCATATTAAATATTTTTCTTTGTTACATGTTGACCCAGTAAGGGCCTAGTCCTTAAAAGGACTGATGGGTGCGTTCCCTAGCAGCCATATTCGTCTGTTTTAAGTTCAATTACTTTTCGGATGCTATTAGGCATACTGCCGATCAAATATTTGATCATCTGTTGATCAATCAGATTCCAATCCTCCCTCAATAAAAATTCCAACCGATTCAAATCATTGCCTGGACTAATTCGCCAACAAACTCGCCGCTTCAAGATAGACCAGACATACTCGATTGGATTCAAGTCAAGAGATCTTGCCGCCGGCCAGTCTACGGTTCGTATTCCTGCCTGCTTTTTATACAATTGAGTTGCCCTGGCACGATGGTATGGCCGGAGCATTGTCATCCATGAGAATCCAATCAGATGATGGATCACCTAAACTGAATGCTGAAGGATAAACATATTCTTCGAGCACACGAACGTGGCGTTCGGAGTTTATGTTTTCCCTCCCTCATAACATGCAGTGAACGGCGACCATCACTCCAAATGGCTCCCCAGATGGGCAGTTTCCTGCAATCATCCTGACTCCTCGATGTAGAAAAACGATCAGGAATGTCTTGCCCAGCCTTCATCCAAAGGTGTAGATGTTCATCTTTGAATTTTAATCGGACAGCTGCCTCATCCGACCAAACAACACATGACCACTGATTCCGCCAGTGGCAACGTTTCATCGATCACTGTAGTCTCAGTTTCTCGTGTCACTCGGACAGATTCAGATTCGATGGTCTCACTCCATCTTTACAGATAAGCTTTCTGGATCTCAACTTGAAAGACTGCACTCCTTTTGCTCTAAACCGGCATTATGCAAAACATTCATCAAGGAACATAAAGTGATTTTCCGCTCAGACCAATAGTGTCAACTAAAAACACACGTACACTTACAGAAAAAGTAGATTGGTTATGTTCCAAAATATTAAACAACCTTGTAAAATATGTTTCGGCCCATTTAGGTAACACCATGGATCCAATCAACTAATTGAATAATTTATAATTTAGAAATTAACAATGACGCCATCTTTATTTCCCTAGATGTTATTAGTTTGTATCCGAGCATTCCTATCGGCCTTGCCATCAAAGTTGTGGAAGACTTCGTTGAAAAATATTGGACAAGCATAAATAATTTTAATGCAAAAGTGGAAGATTTCATAAAATGTTTAAAATTCGTTTCGCATAATCACGAAATAAGGTACAGTGGAAGCTCGAATATCGGGGCATCTCGGGGATGTCCAAAAGTGCCCGGTATTCGAGCTTCATGCGAAACCATAAATTATATCAAATGAATCACTTCAATACGAATCCTAGATGCATTGCATGGATTTATTATAAGAACTCGTGCAAAATATATCGGTTATTGTACTATCAATTCCAGTGTAGCGAGTATTGATTACTTTAAGCCTACAACCAGGCAATGAGCTCAAATGTAGCCAAAAAATTATTTCACGATTGCATCCAAGATTTTTTCTGAGAATGATAAGTCACAGGGAGCCTTGACTTGTCAATGCCTTTAAGTGCTCTTGGATTTTCACTTGGGCCTATTACATGAACGTCCCTTTCTCCCATCCACGAAGTGCACAACAGAAGAGAAACACAATTCTTGTTCCGCTTATCCCCGTGACCAGGATCACCAACTTTGACAAATGGTTTTGTCGTCGTTTGTTTATAGAAGAGGACAGTCTCGTCACAATTCAGTATGTCACATGGATTGTACGCCGCTGTCCCTGTGTAAAAAAATGCATCGGTCCATTAATGGCCGACTGCCGTCGCATTGGGTGAGTGTCGATGGTGGACGTCACTGCCGGCTGACAGATGGCAAGGTGATGGTAAAATTTTCTCTCTTTCTCCCTCTCCTAATTGAAAGACTAAGATCTGTATATCAGTCACAATTACGTAAGAATCCTCTTCACATCTGTGTTCACACACCTCTCCTCTAGAGTAAATAACTTCGTCAATCGCCTGCCAAACTAATGATACAACCGGCCTTCATTCAATGAGTCACATAACAGAGGATGGGAGCGGAGAGAAACTGTATACTGCATCCAAGCGTCATTCATTTGCTCCCGGTCTATCGTGCGTGTTTTCACTTTCATCAGTCAGCTCAGCATCAGCGTTAATACATGTAGCTACATCGTTCTTCGGTCTTAAGCATGAATTTTCAAAGCTTTTAACGACACCTCCAGTTATTCATTCATGTTTTGGAGATTTAGAGGATTCTGTCGTATTTCGACGTTCACAACCAATTTTCGTATTATACCGGCGCTTTTTTTCATTTTGGAAATAGTTCTCCATCTTCATCGCTACACGTTTTGATTCACATCTTTCCGACTCATCGACCTATAGTCTCTCCATCTTCGCTGAAAACAATCAAGTTGATGTGATTGATATTATTGCCGAAAAGTCATTTGAAGTGATTTCAAAATGTGATCAAATACCCGGTATTAGAACTACATACCGCTGCAGTCGAATAATCGAATAAAGCAAGGTGAATCTCCGAAGGAGGATTGGAAAACATGGAAATTATAATGTGAGTTTTTTAAGGACTTGTTCACTGGTCAATTGCGTCATACTACAATTAGATCTGCGTAATTTTAAAAATCAGACAACTACAATTTATGATATTCACTATTCACACATGTAACGTGTACTTCGTGTATTCGCTATAGCTCGCAAATGTGGTAATCGGAAAAAACATCTCTTTCCATCTATACATACCTATGCATCTATACATACCGGAATTGTGTAACAGAGTGTGTAATTGAATTAATAGAATTTGTGTACAGTATGTTAAGAAATCTCTTAAATAATAAATTTTAGCGATAAATGTAAAAATACTTCGGAAGATAGGTACAATAGATGGACAGAAATGTTTTTTCCGATTTCTGCATTTGCAAACTATATATCGATAAAATATAGACGTAAAATGTAAAAAACTTTTTCGAATGTTGGATTTGAACGTAAATGTCGTGTTTCAAACTCCAAAAGTCAGTATACTTAAATCTAAAAAATAAAACACCAAAGTTGTTGAAATCATGTCTTTTGTATCAATTCACATGTCAGGTTGATCCTGATGCCCAATAGGCAAAAAGACGATTTCACCAACGAATAAGTGAATACATAAAAGGTAGCACGGCAGTAAGCACTCACTTAAGTAGATGTACTGCATGTAGGAATAGAATGCACAACTGCTTTGAAGTTGAATATCAAGGTAGAAATAACTCAGAATTCTATTAGAATCATTGAAGCTATCAAAATAAATGAAAAATTACCTACATTGAATAGAGCATTAGTATATAGCGGAAAATCAGTGTCTCTAAAAATCTTTTACTAAAATTACAGTAGAATACATGAATTACACGTTGCATGTGTGAGAAGTGAGTATCATAAATTGCTATTGTTTGATTGCTAAAATTATATGCATACAATTGTAGTATGACGCAATTGCACAGTGAACAGTATTTAAGTACAGTATTTTTTAATGAAAGCAATTCACTTTACATGTACAATATGAGTATCATTGATTCTCTCATTTTTAAGTACTGTTCAAAACCTTAAATTCGGTAGCTTTGAATCCTGATGGATGCTTTGATACATCCACCGGACTCAAAATTACACTTGCTTGAGGTTCGATCGGCATTTCCATTATTTCTCATTGGTTGTAAAATATCATGAAAATTAGTGCTCGTCTGAGTGCATTGAAAGTTCGAGACCATCACTCTCTCGTCCTCTGGTGGAATTTAAAAGAACGCTACTTGAATGCATCCGTAATAATTATTACACCTGATGTTACTATTTATATATTATGTATTTATTAACTATTCTATATAATAAAATACAATTATTATAACATGGATATTATTGACTTGTCTCAATGCTGCAAGGGCAGGTTTTCATGCAGGATTTGTCGTTGGCATATTAATGGGATTTAGGGCAACAGTTTGATGGCGCTATGTCGATGCAACGTCATTGGCCCGACATCGACGAATCAGGAACCATAACTGTGTCGACCCAATGTCGACGCGACGCTGCTGGCCCGGCAACGTTTTTTTCACAGGGGTGATGCCAGGTAGTTCCTCTTTCCAGTTATTCACCACAATGGTATTTACCCCACCTGATTCACGGGACAGGCACTTTCCAACAATGCCATTGCGCTTTTTACTTTAAAATCAGTACAGTATTAGATTATTTTTAGCGGTCTATCTTTCAAACATTCGTTTTGGTGACAGGTTACAGGTGCCGCTCAGTTCATATAATCGGTAAAATAAAAATGGTCCCCGTTATTCGAGCTTCTGCCCGATATTCGAGCTCCAAAATACCTTACGGGGACCAAAATTTGAGACGTGTGCCCCGATATGAGAGGTGCTCGATTCGAGAGGTACAGATATTCGAGCTTCCAGTGTACCATGATAGAGTCAACCTTCAAATTTCTGGTGTCCCAATGGGTACACAATTTGCTCTGCCGTTAGCGGTTATATTTATGAATTACATTGAAGAAATTGCCTTAGAAAAATTAAAAACTAAGTGCAATATCATTCCTGACATTTGTAGAAGATACATCGACGACATTGTTATAGGACCGTTCCCAAAGGAAGGCAATGATTTTAATAGAACTTGTGGAATCCCATTGCCGTAAATCCTACTCTGCAAATGTGACCTTGACTTTGCTTGTCTGCACTAGCGTAAGCTACGTATAATTGCCTTCATATACGGGTATGTGAATAACGCTTGTTAAGATGAAAAGGCAACAATAAAATATCTTTGATATTCTCCGGTTATTTTGTACGGCTAAAAATCCGACAGATGACAAATGTCTAAGTGCACCTACGGCAAAATTCAATTGATCAAGAAATCGTCTCAGATCAGTTGAGCAATCACTTGGTGTGGGAATTGAGTTCATAAAGTCAATGTGAGCGTTCTTCATTTTCCCTCTTTCACCGAATTCATATTTCAATTTGTCGATGGCAAGCTGAAACGACGCATTCGAAGGACGGATATGGTTTATTCGCTCCTCCGCTTAACCGTGCAGTAGACTGTTCAAGTAGTGGAACTTGGTTACGTCATCAATGTCACGTCTTGACTCTATTTCAGATTGGAAAGTGTCATAAAATTCAGACCACTTTCTTGCATCAGATCCATTGAAGTGAATCAGCTTCAACTTCGGTAACTTGGCAAAATGTGTGGGCTTGGATGAGATCGTACCGGTAGCTGACATGTCACATGAATTACTGGAGTGTGCGAACCTATATTTTGACAAAAATGACTCTATCTATTGAATTTTTGTCAGACTTTCCTTCATGAACTCGTTGTCTAAGTCGAGCTCAGTCAAAAATTCATCGCTCTCGATGAAGTTGTCCGAGTAAGACTCCGTGATCAACAGATCAAGTTTCCTAATATCCTCAAGTTTCGTCTTGAGAAATGCAAGATCGAAGCCAATACTGTCTGTGATTCACTAGAAATTGACGTCCTTAGAAATTGCCTTCGTAAAGTAAGCGCGGTGACAGACACGTTGCCGTATCAAGCTCGACAGGGAAGTCATCGTGAGAAAATACAAAGAGTGAATACCTAACAGCTGATCAGCTGATCTCAATGCATGAAATAGATTGCTCGGTTAGTGAATAAATAGGTTGCGTTGTGTTAGAAATCATAGAAGTGGTCACGGCACGATTTGTCAGATTTGCAGCCGTACAAAATAACCGGAGAATATCAAAGATATTTTATTGTTGCCTTTTCATCTTAACAAGCGTTATTCATACATACTCGTATATGAAGGCAATTACACGTAGCTTACGTTAGTGCAGACAAGCAAAGTCAAGGTCACATTTACAGAGTAGGATTTACAGCAATGGGATTTCACAGAACTCCAGAAGTTTTCATTAAAGTTAAGAAAAGTATCCAGTTCACTATAGAAGTACCTAAATTTCAACGAAATTTTCTTGATATTAGTATTTGGATAGAAGAAAAATATTGCATCATAAACACTACGGCAAGGAAATAAAATCTGACAGCTTGCTAAACAAAGAAAGTTGGATTTCGAATCATATTAGGCATAATTTCATTGCTAATACTCTGAATACTGCAGAAAATGGATGCAACACTGATTTATTAAAGAACGAGACTTTATGGAATACTAACAAAAATAATGGCTGTAAGAAACGTAATAGGGCCTATAAAAAAACAAGCGCAAACGTTGAAAGGCACGTTTAGATAAAAAATATGACGCTAACTAATTCCTCCCATACCACAATGATAAAACGAATAGGAAAATTAACTCATTAATCAGCAATTGCAATTTAAATATTCGCTTGGTTAACCCTCGCCCCACTGGAGCTGTTTTTCCGAACGCGCCCACTGGGGGAGCGAAAAACGCTCCCGATAATCTCCCAAACTATTACACTAATTTTGCCAAACCATTCTGTCATGAGATTAGCAGATCTCATTACATTGCTAGTCCATGGCTGATAAGCGATAAACTGATGGTGATATAATCCTTGATGATCTTGACAGCTGCAACTGATGCAGACGTTGTTAGTCGTTATTGCTGACCTCTTATCTCATGTTGTATGCTTACCGCCTTCACGGCCATAAACATTCTCTGGCTATAACTGCCTTAATGTATGAATAAAGAAACACACTCGCTACTGACGTTGTTCTGATTGCATCGCGTCCCACACTAAGCTAGGCTGGGACACGACAATGGCGTCGCGGTCACTTGAACCGTTGGATCTTAGCGATCCCGATCGCGCTTCGACATGGCTCATTGCATTCGCTGCCTTATCACGCAGCAAGGGCTGGACTGACGATATCAAATCGAAATCCTTCGCTGTCACAGACAATTTTATCGCATTATGTGGATTAGACACCTTGGATAAAGTGCAAAATATTATATCTCCTCGAGATATAACCACTTTGCTATTTACCACAATCAAGACTGAGTTATTGACTTACCTCAAACCTTCTGCAAGAATAATCATCGCCAAACGAGCTTCTTTCTATTCGCTACGACAAAATCAAAACGAATCGGTCGGTGATTACATTGCCCGCTTGCGACAGGGGGCAAAACATTGCGCCTTCGAGGACCTCAAAGCATCCACAGACCCTACCGAAGAAATGATTCGCGTTGCCTTAGTTGCTGGCCTCGCAGACAGCGACCAAAAGAAGAGAGTTTTACAAGAAATGCAAACTCGTGACTTGACTATCAAACAAATTCGCGAATTCTTGCAACAGCAAGAGGAACTGCAATCGTTCGTGAATAAAGGCCGCGCGGATCTACGTTCGAGCTCCGAAATCCTCTTCACATCCACCAAAAACAATCCTCGAAATATGGAGCTATCGACCATTAAAAAAACAAAATGCAAATATTGTGGCACCATCCATCGTCCACGGAACTGTCCTGCATACGGCCAAACGTGTTCCAAATGCCAGAAACGCAATCATTTGGCTTCCGTTTGCAGATCTTCGAGGGCGAATTCTTCTATTCACGGAATTTTTGAGAACGACGCAACAGACAATGACTCAATGACAGAGCCTCTCAACTTCACCTCATCTGACACTGACTCGTCGTCCGTTAATTTCGTAATGGAGACTATCGAACTCGGCGATCATCGCATCGATATGCAACGTGACTCAGGAGCATGCTCGTCTGTCCTGTCTTCAAAGCTATGGACTCAGCTTGGTAAGCCCAAACTCACACATTCACCACGATCACTTGAGGCATACGATGAGCACATTATGAAAACGTTAGGAAAATTCAGCACTTGTATTAGTGTCAATGGCAAATTTTATCCATTAGAATTCACTATTGTTGAGTCGAACAAACCTTATGGTCTTTTAGGCAGAGATTTCTTGCGTGAGGAGCGTAGTTTAAATTTGGTGACTACCACTGACCATAGCGTAAGGACAACTGACCCACTTTTTCTCTCTCCAATACGAGGCGCAAAGGCCTCCATGGAGTTAATAGAAGGGGCCCAAGATAGATTGTGTCGCGCGCGTTCAGTTCCGCTTGCATTCGAAGGTCGGGTCGCAGCCGAACTTGACCGTTTAGAAGCCATGGGAGTTATTACACCTATTACTACTGGAGGAGTGGATGACGCTTCACCTGTAGTATGTGTGCTGATTTCAAAGTACACGTCAACGGCAAGATAAAGACAGATGCCTACCCCATACCGAATGTCGAAACTATATTTTCCAGATTAAAAAATGCTAATAAATTCGCCAAACTTGATCTAACCTCGGCTTACTGGCAAATAGAATTAAGCGATGAAGCAAAACGGCTATCCGTTTTGAATACTTCTAAAGGCCTGTATCAACTGAATAGACTTCAGATGGGAATGAAGAACGCCTCAGCAATATTCCAACGGGTCATGGAGCAAATACCATCTGACATAAAAGGCGTTTTGATTTACCAAGACGATATCCTTGTATTTGCTGAAAATGATCTGTCTCTTATGAAGCGTCTTTCTGCCGCAAAGACTCGGCTTGCGGAACGAAACGTTACCATTAGTGAAGAAAAATGCGCTGAGTATCTAGACGAGATCTCATTCTTGGGTTTTAAGGTATCCGCTCGTGGCATACAGCCAGATGAAAAGTTAGTCAAGCGAATACGTTCATTAAGCCCGCCCACTAATAAACGGGAAGTGGAGCATTTTTATGGGTTGATAAATTATTTCGGCCGGCTACTGCCGAATTTCACATCGAAAATATCTCCGATAGCTAGACTTCGAAAGAAAGACATACCATTCATATGGTCTGACGAGTGTCAAGCGTCATTCGAATCACTTCGAAACGAAATTTCTGAGTCTCCCATCGTTCAGCCATATGACCTGAACAAAGAGGCAACTATCACTACTGATGCGTCTCAAGAAGCCATAGCTGCTGTTCTCACGCAAAACGGTCATCCAGTTATTTATGTATCGCGAACATTGACTCAAGCTGAAAGGCGATACTCAAATTTAGAGAGAGAAGCATTAGCTGTAGTCTGGTCTGTTACCCGACTGCAACACTTTCTCTTAGGAAGAAGTTTCACCATAATTAGTGACCACAAGCCGTTGGAGTCATTGTTTGACCCCAATAAAGAGCTTCAGGTGGGCACTATTTCACCTCGTGTCACTCGTTGGTCAATCATCTTAATGCGATTTGATTATGTAATTAAATACATGCCTGGATGTCAGATCCCGCACGCTGATGCGCTATCTCGTTTGCGATTTGATAGAGAACGCGAATCGGATGAGAAATCGTGCTATGCAGTTCTCAGTACTGAAACAGTACAATTTAAGCATAGCGTTTTGAGCAATGCTGAAATCAAGCGAGAACTCACTCACGACTCATTTATTCAGAAGATGGGCTGGCGGATTGTATCTGGCAATTGGAATGATTGTTCTAAAGCTGAGCAACCTTTCAAATTGCTAAAAGACAGACTAACAATCCAATTCGGTATAATGTACAATGGACATCGAGTTTTCATTCCCACGAGGCTGCGCCAGAAGGTCATTACTCTAAGTCATAAGGATAATCATTCCGGGACGCACTCGACTATCGAGCGCCTAAAAGCGTCGTGCTGGTGGCCAAATATGACGCGCGACATAGATCAATACATAAGTAAGTGTACAGTTTGTCAGAGAATAAGACCTAGGACCTCAGATTCGGTACACCAATGGCCTCCTGCGTCACCATTTCAGCGTTTACATTTAGACTGGGCAATAGTTCCATCTATTGGAAATCTGCTTATGATAGTCGACTCTGTTTCAGGTTGGATTGAAGTATTTCGGTCTGACAATAGAACCACTGCCTTTGTCATGAAATGCTTGATGACAATCTTTTCCAGGTTTGAAATTCCTGAGCTTGTCGTGTCAGATAACGCACCAGAATTTTGCGCTGTAGAGCTAGTTAACTGGCTTCAAGGTCAGGGCTCTCGAAAAATGGAAAGCCCTCCGTACTTCCCTCGCTCTAATGGTAGAGCCGAAAGAGCCGTCCAAACCATTAAGCGAGCATTACTTTGTTGGGAAGACACAGGATTAGATTTTGACAGATTCCTTCAAAATATACTCATGCATTATAGAAATACTTCTCGTTCTCTGGGTGTGACACCGGCTGAGGCGATTTTTGGAAAGCCTCTACGCATGCCCATAGCCTCGCATTTTCAACAAGGTCAATCTCTTTTTTATAAGGCCACTTCACGTAGTATAGCTAAGTCAGCAGAATATATAATGTCAAAAGGCTCCAATACATCCTGGATACTCATACATAACGACTCAGCCTTGCCTAAATTAATCCTAGCTAGCAATAGTCAAATAGAGATACACGACAACGATGACACAAGCAGATCACCTTCACATACGCACACACAAACATCTCAAAATTATCAAACAGAAAATCTTGAGTCCATCAGGCCATCATTATCCATGGAGGAAGAAGAGCAGGAGTCGTTTGCTGCGGCCAGAGTTGATCCCAGCCAATCAGGAACAGCAGCAGATCGACCACCCAAAAGGAGAAGTACTCGGCACGGTCTCTTCCACAACATTATGGTGATATTCGTGTTCACTGGGCTGACTCTGAACTCTCCCGTGGAGGGGAGATGTCATGAGATTAGCAGATCTCATTACATTGCTAGTCCATGGCTGATAAGCGATAAACTGATGGTGATATAATCCTTGATGATCTTGACAGCTGCAACTGACTGCAGACGTTGTTAGTCGCTATTGTTGACCTCTTATCTCATGTTGTATGCTTACCGCCTTCACGGCCATAAACATTCTCTGGCTGTAACTGACTTAATGTGTGAATAAAGAAACACACTCGCTACTGACGTTGTTCTGATTGCATCGCGTCCCACACTAAGCTAGGCTGGGACACGACACATACATCAATCGAATATGAATTGAATGGGGATTCAGAAAAACAGCATCAGTTTTATTTCTAATGTCATCCCTAGGCAGAGGTGAAAGCCAAAAGTCAAAAACCGCCAATTTCCAAACAATTTCCATTATATCACCATTTGAAATGGAAAATGACAACAAAAACAAATAAACCATACACCAAGCGAAAGATCTGGTCAGTTAATAAAATGATGATTATTAATCGCTTTGAGGTTGCATCATTATATTAGATGAAGTCAGAGGTCAAATATTTGAATCTTTTAGTTCAACTCAAATAGCACAAAAATCGCACATTTTAGTATTTGGTTTCTGCAGGTGAAGAAACAGCCCAATTCGGTGAACTTATATCGAGACACTGAGGCTAAAAGCAACATGATTCTGAAAATTTTCAATAATTGCTGATTATGCAGAACTATAAAATACAAAAATAATAAAAAATATATGTTTGAAATTTGAATTTCAAACTTCAGACATGTATACATAATAAGCGGATAATTTCAAATCAAAAATGTTTGCATTTCTGTATATCTTTGCTACATAAAGGATTCTTTTTATGTAATCTCAACTGATTTAATCAAGAATCGATGCCGCAATATACATTAGAAGTGAATACATACCTAAATCAGTCAAAATATTACAAACATTCAAATTTCAAAATAGTTCTCACGCAAAAAGTATGTGTCATATTTATCTTCCTTCAGTCAGGTTGCATAATACGTTGAAAGTGAGCTATTAGAATTCTGGTGACCACAGCTTGCTTGGTTTAAAAGTTATCAAAAATATTCGCCAGCGCCCCCCCCCACTGGGGCGAGAACTAGAAACAATAAAATGTTGGAGGGTTGCTTTGCTAACAAAGAAATTATTTCGCATGATAACTGTAGATACTGCAACATTTTACTGCATAAGTATAAATGTAGCGCTAATAACCTTATTTTTGAATTTAAATGCAAAATATGTAACAATAGTTATTTTGGCAAATTATTGGGGAGCTTTAAAGTTAGATACTAAGAACATTGTCGCAGTGTAAATAAGGGAGATGAAGAGAATGAATGCTTTAAGTGCGCATGTCCGTAGCGATTGTAGTTGCGCGAGTGTTGATGATTTTACGGTTGACATTTTGAAGCATGCTCAGGACAGTGTTGAATGTGCGTTCTGGGAAGCGAGGTTGATTCAGGCTCGGTCTGCAAACCTGAATCGACGTCACGAATTGCCGCTGATTGGCCGACAAGTTTTAAATTGTACCGCATAGAGTTTCTTTCATTCTGCTTATATAAGCATTTCATCTCATCTGTAATTTCTGTTCATGATAGTAGTAAGCACATCCCAGACGCAAGGACAAAATGTGAAATGCTGAGTCATCAGGCGGCCGCAAGGACAAAATGTGAAAGGCTGAGTCATCAGGCGTCCGCAAGGACAAAATGTGAAAGGGCGGAGTCATCATGCCAAGGAGTTGGCCAAGGATGTGTTGGGAGGAATGGGTCCGTGAGGAGAAAACCGCCCCCCCCCCCCCCAACGACTCAACTGACTAAATTGGTCGAAAAGACCAAAGTTGTTCAGAATCATGTGAAACAAACTTCTATCAAGGTTTCAGGTTGAAATTCGTCCAAAAAATTTTTTCGAAAATTTTCACTACGGTGGTCTCGACACTTAGGATTTTTTCGTGAAAAAAAAAAATTTTCAAAATGTTGGAATGGAGCTCCGAGACCCATCCCATCGTGTTTGTCGTCAAAAGTTGGGTCGGTGAAGTTTCGGTGAAAAAACCGCCCCCCCCCCCCAACGACTCAACTGACCAAATTGGTCGAAAAGACCAAAGTTGTTTAGAATCATGTGAAACAAACTTCTATCAAGGTTTCAGGTTGAAATTCGTCCAAAAAATTTTTTCGAAAATTTTCACTACGGTGGTCTCGACACTTAGGATTTTTTCGTGAAAAAAAAAAATTTTTTTTCAAAATGTTGGAATTGAGCTCCGAGACCCATCCCATCGTGTTTGTCGTCAAAAGTTGGGTCGGTGAAGTTTCGGTGAAAAAACCGCCCCCCCCCCCCCAACGACTCAACTGACCAAATTGGTCGAAAAGACCAAAGTTGTTCAGAATCATGTGAAACAAACTTCTATCAAGGTTTCAGGTTGAAATTCGTCCAAAAAATTTTTTCGAAAATTTTCACTACGGTGGTCTCGACACTTAGGATTTTTTCGTGAAAAAAAAAATTTTCAAAATGTTGGAATGGAGCTCCGAGACCCATCCCATCGTGTTTGTCGTCAAAAGTTGGGTCGGTGAAGTTTCGGTGAAAAAACCGCCCCCCCCCCCCCAACGACTCAACTGACCAAATTGGTCGAAAAGACCAAAGTTGTTTAGAATCATGTGAAACAAACTTCTATCAAGGTTTCAGGTTGAAATTCGTCCAAAAAATTTTTTCGAAAATTTTCACTACGGTGGTCTCGACACTTAGGATTTTTTCGTGAAAAAAAAAATTTTTTTTCAAAATGTTGGAATTGAGCTCCGAGACCCATCCCATCGTGTTTGTCGTCAAAAGTTGGGTCGGTGAAGTTTCGGTGAAAAAACCGCCCCCCCCCCCCCAACGACTCAACTGACCAAATTGGTCGAAAAGACCAAAGTTGTTCAGAATCATGTGAAACAAACTTCTATCAAGGTTTCAGGTTGAAATTCGTCCAAAAAATTTTTTCGAAAATTTTCACTACGGTGGTCTCGACACTTAGGATTTTTTCGTGAAAAAAAAAATTTTTTTTTCAAAATGTTGGAATTGAGCTCCGAGACCCATCCCATCGTGTTTGTCGTCAAAAGTTGGGTCGGTGAAGTTTCGGTGAAAAAACCGCCCCCCCCCCCCAACGACTCAACTGACTAAATTGGTCGAAAAGACCAAAGTTGTTCAGAATCATGTGAAACAAACTTCTATCAAGGTTTCAGGTTGAAATTCGTCCAAAAAATTTTTTCGAAAATTTTCACTACGGTGGTCTCGACACTTAGGATTTTTTCGTGAAAAAAAAAAAATTTTCAAAATGTTGGAATGGAGCTCCGAGACCCATCCCATCGTGTTTGTCGTCAAAAGTTGGGTCGGTGAAGTTTCGGTGAAAAAACCGCCCCCCCCCCCAACGACTCAACTGACTAAATTGGTCGAAAAGACCAAAGTTGTTCAGAATCATGTGAAACAAACTTCTATCAAGGTTTCAGGTTGAAATTCGTCCAAAAAATTTTTTCGAAAATTTTCACTACGGTGGTCTCGACACTTAGGATTTTTTCGTGAAAAAAAAAAATTTTTTTTTCAAAATGTTGGAATTGAGCTCCGAGACCCATCCCATCGTGTTTGTCGTCAAAAGTTGGGTCGGTGAAGTTTCGGTGAAAAAACCGCCCCCCCCCCCCCAACGACTCAACTGACTAAATTGGTCGAAAAGACCAAAGTTGTTCAGAATCATGTGAAACAAACTTCTATCAAGGTTTCAGGTTGAAATTCGTCCAAAAAATTTTTTCGAAAATTTTCACTACGGTGGTCTCGACACTTAGGATTTTTTCGTGAAAAAAAAAAATTTTCAAAATGTTGGAATGGAGCTCCGAGACCCATCCCATCGTGTTTGTCGTCAAAAGTTGGGTCGGTGAAGTTTCGGTGAAAAAACCGCCCCCCCCCCCCCCAACGACTCAACTGACCAAATTGGTCGAAAAGACCAAAGTTGTTTAGAATCATGTGAAACAAACTTCTATCAAGGTTTCAGGTTGAAATTCGTCCAAAAAATTTTTTCGAAAATTTTCACTACGGTGGTCTCGACACTTAGGATTTTTTCGTGAAAAAAAAAAATTTTTTTTTCAAAATGTTGGAATTGAGCTCCGAGACCCATCCCATCGTGTTTGTCGTCAAAAGTTGGGTCGGTGAAGTTTCGGTGAAAAAACCGCCCCCCCCCCCCCCAACGACTCAACTGACTAAATTGGTCGAAAAGACCAAAGTTGTTCAGAATCATGTGAAACAAACTTCTATCAAGGTTTCAGGTTGAAATTCGTCCAAAAAATTTTTTCGAAAATTTTCACTACGGTGGTCTCGACACTTAGGATTTTTTCGTGAAAAAAAAAAATTTTTTCAAAATGTTGGAATGGAGCTCCGAGACCCATCCCATCGTGTTTGTCGTCAAAAGTTGGGTCGGTGAAGTTTCGGTGAAAAAACCGCCCCCCCCCCCAACGACTCAACTGACTAAATTGGTCGAAAAGACCAAAGTTGTTCAGAATCATGTGAAACAAACTTCTATCAAGGTTTCAGGTTGAAATTCGTCCAAAAAATTTTTTCGAAAATTTTCACTACGGTGGTCTCGACACTTAGGATTTTTTCGTGAAAAAAAAAATTTTTTTTTCAAAATGTTGGAATTGAGCTCCGAGACCCATCCCATCGTGTTTGTCGTCAAAAGTTGGGTCGGTGAAGTTTCGGTGAAAAAACCGCCCCCCCCCCCAACGACTCAACTGACTAAATTGGTCGAAAAGACCAAAGTTGTTCAGAATCATGTGAAACAAACTTCTATCAAGGTTTCAGGTTGAAATTCGTCCAAAAAATTTTTTCGAAAATTTTCACTACGGTGGTCTCGACACTTAGGATTTTTTCGTGAAAAAAAAAATTTTTCAAAATGTTGGAATGGAGCTCCGAGACCCATCCCATCGTGTTTGTCGTCAAAAGTTGGGTCGGTGAAGTTTCGGTGAAAAAACCGCCCCCCCCCCCAACGACTCAACTGACCAAATTGGTCGAAAAGACCAAAGTTGTTCAGAATCATGTGAAACAAACTTCTATCAAGGTTTCAGGTTGAAATTCGTCCAAAAAATTTTTTCGAAAATTTTCACTACGGTGGTCTCGACACTTAGGATTTTTTCGTGAAAAAAAAAATTTTTTTTTCAAAATGTTGGAATTGAGCTCCGAGACCCATCCCATCGTGTTTGTCGTCAAAAGTTGGGTCGGTGAAGTTTCGGTGAAAAAACCGCCCCCCCCCAACGACTCAACTGACTAAATTGGTCGAAAAGACCAAAGTTGTTCAGAATCATGTGAAACAAACTTCTATCAAGGTTTCAGGTTGAAATTCGTCCAAAAAATTTTTTCGAAAATTTTCACTACGGTGGTCTCGACACTTAGGATTTTTTCGTGAAAAAAAAAATTTTTTTCAAAATGTTGGAATTGAGCTCCGAGACCCATCCCATCGTGTTTGTCGTCAAAAGTTGGGTCGGTGAAGTTTCGGTGAAAAAACCGCCCCCCCCCCAACGACTCAACTGACTAAATTGGTCGAAAAGACCAAAGTTGTTCAGAATCATGTGAAACAAACTTCTATCAAGGTTTCAGGTTGAAATTCGTCCAAAAAATTTTTTCGAAAATTTTCACTACGGTGGTCTCGACACTTAGGATTTTTTCGTGAAAAAAAAAAATTTTCAAAATGTTGGAATGGAGCTCCGAGACCCATCCCATCGTGTTTGTCGTCAAAAGTTGGGTCGGTGAAGTTTCGGTGAAAAAACCGCCCCCCCCCCCAACGACTCAACTGACCAAATTGGTCGAAAAGACCAAAGTTGTTTAGAATCATGTGAAACAAACTTCTATCAAGGTTTCAGGTTGAAATTCGTCCAAAAAATTTTTTCGAAAATTTTCACTACGGTGGTCTCGACACTTAGGATTTTTTCGTGAAAAAAAAAAATTTTTCAAAATGTTGGAATGGAGCTCCGAGACCCATCCCATCGTGTTTGTCGTCAAAAGTTGGGTCGGTGAAGTTTCGGTGAAAAAACCGCCCCCCCCCCAACGACTCAACTGACTAAATTGGTCGAAAAGACCAAAGTTGTTCAGAATCATGTGAAACAAACTTCTATCAAGGTTTCAGGTTGAAATTCGTCCAAAAAATTTTTTCGAAAATTTTCACTACGGTGGTCTCGACACTTAGGATTTTTTCGTGAAAAAAAAAATTTTTTTTCAAAATGTTGGAATTGAGCTCCGAGACCCATCCCATCGTGTTTGTCGTCAAAAGTTGGGTCGGTGAAGTTTCGGTGAAAAAACCGCCCCCCCCCCCAACGACTCAACTGACTAAATTGGTCGAAAAGACCAAAGTTGTTCAGAATCATGTGAAACAAACTTCTATCAAGGTTTCAGGTTGAAATTCGTCCAAAAAATTTTTTCGAAAATTTTCACTACGGTGGTCTCGACACTTAGGATTTTTTCGTGAAAAAAAAAAATTTTCAAAATGTTGGAATGGAGCTCCGAGACCCATCCCATCGTGTTTGTCGTCAAAAGTTGGGTCGGTGAAGTTTCGGTGAAAAAACCGCCCCCCCCCCCCCAACGACTCAACTGACCAAATTGGTCGAAAAGACCAAAGTTGTTTAGAATCATGTGAAACAAACTTCTATCAAGGTTTCAGGTTGAAATTCGTCCAAAAAATTTTTTCGAAAATTTTCACTACGGTGGTCTCGACACTTAGGATTTTTTCGTGAAAAAAAAAATTTTTTTTCAAAATGTTGGAATTGAGCTCCGAGACCCATCCCATCGTGTTTGTCGTCAAAAGTTGGGTCGGTGAAGTTTCGGTGAAAAAACCGCCCCCCCCCAACGACTCAACTGACTAAATTGGTCGAAAAGACCAAAGTTGTTCAGAATCATGTGAAACAAACTTCTATCAAGGTTTCAGGTTGAAATTCGTCCAAAAAATTTTTTCGAAAATTTTCACTACGGTGGTCTCGACACTTAGGATTTTTTCGTGAAAAAAAAAATTTTTTTTCAAAATGTTGGAATTGAGCTCCGAGACCCATCCCATCGTGTTTGTCGTCAAAAGTTGGGTCGGTGAAGTTTCGGTGAAAAAACCGCCCCCCCCCCAACGACTCAACTGACTAAATTGGTCGAAAAGACCAAAGTTGTTCAGAATCATGTGAAACAAACTTCTATCAAGGTTTCAGGTTGAAATTCGTCCAAAAAATTTTTTCGAAAATTTTCACTACGGTGGTCTCGACACTTAGGATTTTTTCGTGAAAAAAAAAAAATTTCAAAATGTTGGAATGGAGCTCCGAGACCCATCCCATCGTGTTTGTCGTCAAAAGTTGGGTCGGTGAAGTTTCGGTGAAAAAACCGCCCCCCCCCCAACGACTCAACTGACCAAATTGGTCGAAAAGACCAAAGTTGTTTAGAATCATGTGAAACAAACTTCTATCAAGGTTTCAGGTTGAAATTCGTCCAAAAAATTTTTTCGAAAATTTTCACTACGGTGGTCTCGACACTTAGGATTTTTCGTGAAAAAAAAAATTTTTTTTCAAAATGTTGGAATTGAGCTCCGAGACCCATCCCATCGTGTTTGTCGTCAAAAGTTGGGTCGGTGAAGTTTCGGTGAAAAAACCGCCCCCCCCCCCCAACGACTCAACTGACCAAATTGGTCGAAAAGACCAAAGTTGTTCAGAATCATGTGAAACAAACTTCTATCAAGGTTTCAGGTTGAAATTCGTCCAAAAAATTTTTTCGAAAATTTTCACTACGGTGGTCTCGACACTTAGGATTTTTTCAAGTCCAAATGTGAAATGTCGCTTTTTTTTTTTTGCCAACTTGGACGATGAATTGTGGAGGATTGGAAGTGAATGAAGAGCTCGGGTTTCTTTTAGCGGCAAGACCGCACTTTGTTCTCTAGGATCTCCTCTTTTCAGATGCGTGACAGGCTCCGTTTCCAAATGAGAGCCTGTTAAAAATCGAGTTTTTGTGCATTTTCCAAGATTTTGGAACTTTTTGAAAAAACGACAGAGTTTTTTCATCTCGGCTTCTGGTCATCTTAGAGGGTCGAGGGATGTCTTAAATGAAAGGGGAGAGCGAGAAAACGTGACACTCAAAATTTGGAGTCAATCGGAGCACTAGAACCGGAGATAGACGGGTTTAAAGTTTTTGGATGATGGGTGTTACGTCATCAGCTGATCGCCACACACTATATAAGCTGGGAACCGAGAGAGACTTGTCATTAAGACGAGAGCGATTGTCAGAGGTAGGTCGTCTCTCTGAGCTCCGATGATAGCTTCGGACATTCCAAATTCCGCGTTTCTGTAAGAAACCGACTTAGAAAATTTCATTGCTGAACTCAGCTAAGGCGTCAGACTTAGAGGTTCGCCAGGAGATGGCCTTCGTCTCCAGGCCATAAAAGACTCCAAAACTTTAAAGGCTTGTAACTTTGCTTCTACAAGTCCGTTTGACTTGATTCAAAAAAGGTTCGGTTGCTATTGACCTGCTCTAAGTGATAGACTACTTATAAAATGTTGTAAGTAGTGCTAAAAAGTTGAAAAATTTAAATTCACTAGTTTTGGAGGTTTTCTGGGGTTTTCGACCCTGCTGAATTCAACTAAGACATTTACAAAGTTGCCAGAGGCGAGCTTCGGCTCGAGACTTGTTTCCTGATGTAAATAACTCCACCGATTTTCATGTCAAAATCGGGGCCCGGATACCAACACAGTGACATGACGCACGCTCTGTCCGCTCGAGGTTGGATTTGTGGGTCGAGGTCTTGGAGTTGGGATAAGATCCCCTCTGAGAAATGCCTGTGACGGATTCATCAGCTTAACTTGTCTTTCCTCTAAGCGAAGTTGTCTTTGTGATAGCACTGGGCGACTATCGATTCTGTCTTTGTATAGCATGGACCTTCACGACTGAAAGCCCAGTAACTGTCGATGTGTTGTCCAAATTTGGTAAAAGCGTTGTTGTCAAGTTAAAAGCATGACTAAATTTAGAAAGACCAAGGCAAGGCTTTGTGTCGGGAGGGTATATAAGTCACTGCTTCTCTCTAGGCTTCACTCCTGTTTCAAGTTGTAAGACGAACGGTGAGTGCTCTGTCGAAGTTTGCTATCAAACTTTGAAATATTTAGAACTTAGGATTATTCTGTCTTAATGCAGATACAGTAGTAGCTTCATATAGACGTTTTTATCAAGCTGTGACTTTAGATGAGATCCTTTAACGATCTCCTCTTATGAACACTAAAATGTGTCTCAATTTAACACATTATTTCTTCTCTTTTCAGTTTGAAAATGACGAAGGAATGCAATAAAAAATTACAAATTTTTAAGTGTAGTTGCGGCATGCCCTTCCGCGGTGACCGTTTCAGGCGCCACGTCTTGGCGAGAGTGACGAAGGGTGAGATGAAGCATGATGATGTGTTGATGGTGATGTATTGTGTGTGGTGTGATGTTCGTTGTAGTGCGTATGATGTCGAGTTTGTGAAGGCTCATGCCAATTGTCCTCTGCGTGTGATTGGGAAGGAAATGATGAGTCAAGTTTTGAGTGGTGAGCGGGGGAGCGCATTTGTTCAAGGCGAACCAGTACGTTCCCCAGTCGTGAATGTGGATTTGGATGATGATGAAGTGGCGAGTAAAGTAAAGAGGAAGTTGATTGTCGAGAGTGATGATGATGATGACGATGAGGCTATGGAGAGCGTTGTAACGAAGAAGGGGTGTGTTGAGAGGTTGAGTGATGATGTTGAGCTTGAGCGAGCTGTCGCGTCGATTGAGCCACTGGCAAAGCCACGGGCTCAATCGTCGCCGAGAGATGAGCGTGTGATGCCTAATTGTGTTGTGAGAGTGAGTCAGTCGAGTGTGCCGAGTAAAGTGGTGTTGACGAAGAATGATGCGCTGGCGTATGGGAATGTGAGGAATGAGTGTGACAGGTTGCAGGGAAAGTTGAATGCTGCAAAGTGTACGTTGAAAGAAGTGACTGTGGAAAGGGATCGCTTGAAGAGAGAGTCGGAGGACTTTGCGAGTGTGAAGAGAGAGTTGTTTGAGGCGAGGCAGAAGTTGGTGAATGAGAGAAAGTTGAGGGAGACGCTTGAGTCGAAGTTGGAGAGTTGTGAGAAGTCGGTCTGTCGAGAGCGTGAGTTGAAGGAAGAGGCGATGGAACGAGTGAGAGTGTTGGAGCGTCAGTTGAGTGTGCAGTCGGAAGTGTCGCCTGAAACGGTCACCGCCCTTCACATTCCTGTGGTGGGCTATGTCCCGGAGCGGCCATTAATTTATGGAGATGTGACTCCTGATACATCACAAGAATGTTTTAACTGCACGGATGTCCGATGTTATCACATCAAAATACATCACAAGGAGGACATCCGTGTAGATTATAGGAAGCCGCACAAATTTCGTAAGTATTATGACTGGAACATAACATTGTACCATCTTTCTCATTCTTACTTCTTTCATTGCAGGCCAACTGAAAAAGTCATAAGCCCACCACATCCCACGTCCCGAGAACGACCCATGGGCTCTCTTAAGGGCCAACCTTCTAATGCAGCTAAAGCGGTCCCAAGCCCGCCACATATCTACGGATATGGAATGCAGAGGTGAAGAAAAATGATGAATGGAATGAAATGGGAGGCCATTCATGCGCCACACGCAACACAACAGACTTCTCTCTTCGCTAGTGAACAAGCTCTTGTCAGTGTCATCAGAAACTAACATGTTGTACAAAGGTTTTACTGCAGCACAGGTTGATGTATAGTTAGAAAAGTTTGATCATGATGTTTTATGAAACACACATGTCATAAAAGCGTTAGTGTAGTCAACTAGTTTTTACTATAACTCATGTTTGTGAAAATAAAGTTTGATCATTCGTAAGTCTAGTCAGAAAGTGTATCATGGTTTGTAAAAGCAAAGTTAGTGTAGTCAGAAACTTTATCATGTTGTACAAAAGTTTTATTGCAACACAGGTTGCTGTATAGTTACAAAGTTTGATCATCAACGTTTTATTTGTAAGTCTAGTCAGAAAGTGCATCATGTTTTTTGAAAAGTTAGTGTAGTCAAATAATTTTACTGTGACACCCGTTTGAGAAAGTAAAGTCTGATCATCGAAGTTGTATTCGTGAGTGTCATCAGAAAGTGTATCATGGTTTGAAAAAGCAAAGTTAATGTAGTCAGAAACTTTATCATGTTGTATAAAGGTTTTACTGCTACACAGGTTGATGTCTAGTTAGAAAGTTTGATCATTGAAGTTGTATTCGTAAGTCTAATCAGAAAGTGTATCATGTTGTACAAAGGTTTTACTGCAACACAGGTTGATGTATAGTTAGAAAATTTGATCATTGAAGTTGTATTCGTAAGTCTAATCAGAAAGTGTATCATGTTGTACAAAGGTTTTACTGCAACACAGGTTGATGTATAGCTAGAAAATTTGATCATGGCGTTTTGTGAAACACAAGTGTTATGAAATGTAAGCGTTAGTGTAGTCAAATAATATTACCGCGACACACGTTTGTGAAAATAATGTTTGATCATTGACGTTGTATGACTGACCGAACTCATCACAGCACTAGAAAGTTTTATCGAAAAGGTTTTACTGCACAGTGTAGATTGTCTTGTAACTTACTTTCACAGCACTAGAAAGTTTTATCGAAAAGGTTTTACTGCACAGTGTAGATTGTCTTGTAACTTACTTTCACAGTGTTAGAAAGTTTTATTGGAGACAGTTGCCAACTGTTTCCCTATTAGAAAATTCAAACTCCATGACTGTTAGATTCGCTTCATCAGGTTTACTAAAAGCAGTTTTCTACTGCAATGAGAGTTTAGAATGTTATATGAAAACAGTGTTCACTACAGCACTAGAAAGTTTTTATCCTTAGTTGAGATCCGGACTGCAGTGTGTAAAATGTTTTATGTGACAGTCTTTTCACAAACGGTGAAGTGTAAATTCAGAGTGAATCCATCTCTTAGGTAGTCATTAACTTTGGATGTGAAGTAAAGCGAATCTGTGTACAGAATGAATTGAATATTAGACAACGCATGCAAGTTTTTGACGACTTGAGTGGTTGACATCAAATCTAAGTTTAACATGTTGGATATAAAAGTGAGATGGATAGGAATAAGTGTTGAATGTTTTATAAAACCAGATGTTGTCACACACGTTGAGTGTAATTCCATGACATTGAATCGCGTGGGTTGTAAAGTCCATCATCCAAGGCTAGGCTCCTCTACGGTTGTATTTAGGGTTTTATATTACATGCGTTAACCGTTCGTGTAGAATACGTGAAGCACATGTTCGCATAAATGCAAATGTTGAAATAAGTTTTGTAAGAAGTCTTTGACAGGTTGTTGTGAAACTTAGCGAACGTTGAAAAAAGTTTTATGAAATGTTTCTGCAGTCACACTCGTTAGCGTACCACCTTTACTAAATGTGTTGTTTGCCTTTATCAAATTGAATGTGTGTGTTTTGTAAATAAAGACAGACAGCGTGTTTGCACTCTGCATCGACAGCATACAAGTATAGACATAACAACTTGTTGTTAGTCGAATGCATATGAGATAGGAAACATTATGTGTGAGATAAAAATCAACCTGCTAGATGAAGTGAAACACAAAAGTGTCACAACTGGTTTACGGGAAATAAAGGAGAACTGTGACAACGTTTACACTCATCATGGACAGATGAACATACAAATCTGACATTCAAATGAAAGACGTAAACATGAACTGTGGTGTAAGAAACTTTATGTCAACAACTTTATGTTGGTAAAACTTTCATAGATTGCAGGCGTGTTGAAAGCTGATATAAAGACCTGTAGAAACGCATAAGTCTTAGTTCAACGACTCGACCCTTGAACTCACACAATGAATACGTCTGTGTAGAAAACTCATTGGTAGGAAACAGCATTTTCTGTGCGAATGCAGACGATGTAAACATGACATTTAACATGGCTTGCAATAGTCAACATGCTGCCATTCAAAATGTTTATCATGAAACCTATCAGTGAAAAAACCCCTCCTGTGCCCACAAAGAATCATAAGTGCACTCTGCCGCCTGGTTGTCTCGCTAGCCCCTCAGCAGATAGATTAGAACACAAAGATGAATGACAGCGCAGCCGGTGGGCAATCGTCTTTCGCGCTATCCCCTCAGCAGATAGAGTAGAACACAAAGATGTATGCTCTCTCTGGCGCCCGTCTGTCACATGAAACAGAGAGCTATCGCATCTGTCCCAGGATGCAGTAACGTGTCGTAGCACCTGGCTGATTCCCACATAGCTCATTGCTATCGCACCGGAGAGATTATCGTGGGCGGCTGAAAGGATTCTCACGTTGACAATTCGTTATTGTACACTCCGCGCGCGCAAGAAACCATTTGCTGTTAAAGCATGGACACTGCCGATTTGTTTAATTCTTCAATGTCTTGCTAGCCAGTTACAAAAATGTGTGAGAAATATAAGGGAGACGTTCACACTCATTCATCAATTACAAGTCGTTTGAAGCAATGTCTTTCGATATCGCTTTCTTTGACATGAGTCGAACCCTTGAGCTCCGCTGTGGATGCAGGGTGAAGATGGGGAAAGTCTTTCTCCTGGCTGCTTTGCAGGCAGAGAAAGGCGAAGCAATTCGCTGCCCCGTCCATCTTATTCCACATGAGCTTGTGGAGAACCCTTTATTTAGGGATATGGCGCTAGAATATCTGGCGTTGCTGAGAATTCAGCGTCCGGAATACTTCGAGTAATCGAAGTATTCCATCGGTCCTTCCGAGGGCCCGGTCACCAATTCGTTGGAGGCCACCCTATTAACAAAGAAAAGTTACAGACTGTGCCACACACAAACACTAGATTCAAGGATCTCTATCTTTCTTAGAAAATGAAGAAGCTCTTATTAAATTCATCTGATGAGAACTCAACTTAATGACAAGGTGTCCAACACACATCTTCAAAGGTCTAACTGCCATGAAATCATCATGTTTAAAGTTTTAAGGCCCCTATGATAAGTAGCAAGGATCTTTTACATGATGTAAAATATAAACGTGTGTAGAGAGAGGTTTTGACCTGAAGTCATGAATTTATTTCTTCACTACCCCTCAAATGGAAAGAGTAAGGGTGGTGGAAGAATCATCAGAGCAACATGTTCTATAGTAATGCAGGCAATGACAGTCACGGTAGGACTTAGAGATTTGGCGTTTTATATAACATACATCAATGATAACTGTTGTTGTAGAGTGTATACATGCATTTACTAACTTAGCCATTGGTGAATGACATAGCTAAATTGATAAAGTCCATCATCTAAGGGGTAGGCTTACCTACCGTTGGGTTTAGGGACTTAGAGCTTTGGATAACACAAATGAACGATCTCTTTTAGTGTAGAATACGTGATGCATATGTTCGCTTTATAAAATGACTTTGAAGGGAAGACTTAATTCTCATGGTGAAAAGACAGATTTCATATCGTCGATGAGTAATAGTTGCATGCTCATTATGTTATGCACTTTACATTTGATGTGGTCAGCTGAAAGGTGATTGATACATGTTCAATAGAAGCGTTGTATGTAACCTAGTGATTGGAATCATAAGTGTGTAAAGAGTTGATGAGGAAAGTGTTAGAATACATGGTAGGGATTGTGTTGAGACCACTGCAGTAACATTCTGGGAATAATTAAAGTGAAAAGTTGTGTTACATGAAATGAGTGATGCAAGATTAGTCGACATTGAAATGAATTGGTAGTGTGACAAACAAGCTGTGTGGGATTCAGCATATGTTTGAAGACAAGCGCTGTTAAAGGGTTTTGAGATGATGTGAATTTTATCACATCATGTTCATGGATGTAACAGAATGAATGTCTCTACTGGTTGAGTGTATAAGATAGAACACATATCATAGTTGTTGTATGTAAATTAGAGGTTCATATTCGATGAAAGCAAAGATTGAGATTGCAAAGTTTAATGAATAGGTAGTGTAATTAACTGTTTGAATCAGTGACATAGTTAAAAGAAACACCAATAGCATATCCAGACAGTATCATATAGCATCAGGGCATTTGGTTTATTCATGTAAAAGTTAGATAGAAGCAACTTGTTGATGCAGCATGACACCATGAGTGCGAAAGCAGGAATAACATGCTATGACTGGAGCATCCGTTGAAATTGATTGTAGGTCAACTGTACATGAAAAGTTATTTCCAAAAGCTTGACATGGACACATTAATAGTTAAGTCACTGCAAGCCTTTCATATTGATGAGCATGTAGTCACACATGATAGAAAAAATTACTAATGTCATAAATGTGGGAATCAGTGCATGTTTAGAGTCAGGTACTGCTAGTTGTTTCATGATAGTATTTGATATCGAAAATTTAATGTAATGTATCACATGTCAATAGATTTCAGGTGTAATAGATTAAATGTCGTTGCAGGTTTTGAGTGTATAGGATAGAAGACATGAAATGAATTGGTAGTATAACAAAAAAGCTGTGTGGGTTTCAATAACATATCATGCTCATACTGTGTTGTTTTCTTGTCGTTTCAATAGAGTGGATTGACTTAGTAATAAAGTTACAACCATTTTACTGTTTGTAAAGTTAGAAATAAAGTTGATGATTGTAAAGTTAGAAATAAAGTTATCACCATGTCGCTGTTTGTAAGATAGGTGAAATATAAATGAAGTCAGATTCACTTCACTGTTTGCAACGTTAAAAATAAAGTTGATGTTTGTAAACTTTGAAATCATGTTAGAATCCTTTCAGTGTTTGTAAGATAGGTGAAATGTAAATGAAGTTATAATCACTTCACTGTTTGCAACGTTAAAAATAAAGTTGATGAATGTAAAGTTAGGAATAATATCAGAATCATTTCAGTGTTTGCAAGATAGGTAAAGTATAAAATAGTGTCACAAGCATTTCACTGTTTGTAACGCTAGAAATGAAGTTGATGTTTGTTAAGTTTGAAATTATGTTGGAATCCTTTCAGTGTTTGTTAAGTTAGAGATAATAGGTTTAATAAGTACGTTAGAGAGTTGACTGTACTGAGGTCTAAGGATTAGGTCACATTAGAATTCAAGTGATTGAATGTCATCTTAATGAAGATAGAAATGTGTTTGTGGCTGCATGTGGTGCAAGAGTGTCCTCCCATTTCATTCCATTCATCAATTTTCTTCCCCTCTGCATTCCATATCCGTAGATATGTGGCGGGCTTGGGACCGCTTTAGCTGCATTAGAAGGAAGTTCTTATAAGAACTCATGATGCATTCACGAGGAAATGTGGTGAAACAGTGTGCTGTATGTGTGCATGATGATTTTATGAACTAAAGAACGCCCATCACTCACTCCATCACTGAAAGAAAACATGAACGAGTTGAGATGACAGCCATTCGCATGCATGTGTAAAACTCTTACTTCATCATCCGATATCACAATGACATCTTCACTCGCTTCCACTTCCTCACTTTCTATGTTATCACTTTCCGAGTCCTCACTCCACATCATCTCCTCTCTTTCCATGTTATCACTTTCGACCGTCTCGCTCTCACTGGTTGCCATCTCGGCCTCGCTCCCCACCGTCTCGCTCTCACTCGGAGATTCCTGCAGATCCATCATCGGGGATTCGGGTGGAGGTATGACGTTCGATTCATCGAACAAGGAATAGTATTTCATAAAATGAAATACTATATCCTCACTCTCATTGGAGAGAAACGTTTCACCCATATAAGTAATCCTATATGGGGTAACTTGAGCAGTTGGCTTCTCGGACATGATTATGATAGTAAAATGCACGAGACTCTGCTTTATATGAGAATGATACAGCCTTTCAAATGTCTGGTTCGCGCAATCAAATCGCTCTAAGCTTATGGTTGGTGGACGAAAAGGGAAGTCATATTTTCATTGACTGCCATCCTCAACCACTCAACAAACTTAGATGCATTTATCGCGTGAATCTCCCTTCCGGTGCGATGGCAATGAGCTGTGTGAGAATCAGCTAGGTCGGAGGTCTGAGATGACGATGCGTTACTGCATCCTGGGCGATAGCTCTCTGTTTCATGTGACAGACGGGCGCCAGAGAGAGCATACATCTTTGTGTTCTACTCTATCTGCTGAGGGGATAGCGCGAAAGACGATTGCCCACCGGCTGCGCTGTCATTCATCTTTGTGTTCTACTCTATCTGCTGAGGGGCTAGCGAGACAACCAGGCGGCAGAGTGCACTTATGATTCTTTGTGGGCACAGGAGGGGTTTTTTCACTGATAGGTTTCATGATAAACATTTTGAATGGCAGCATGTTGACTATTGCAAGCCATGTTAAATGTCATGTTTACATCGTCTGCATTCGCACAGAAAATGCTGTTTCCTACCAATGAGTTTTCTACACAGACGTATTCATTGTGTGAGTTCAAGGGTCGAGTCGTTGAACTAAGACTTATGCGTTTCTACAGGTCTTTATATCAGCTTTCAACACGCCTGCAATCTATGAAAGTTTTACCAACATAAAGTTGTTGACATAAAGTTTCTTACACCACAGTTCATGTTTACGTCTTTCATTTGAATGTCAGATTTGTATGTTCATCTGTCCATGATGAGTGTAAACGTTGTCACAGTTCTCCTTTATTTCCCGTAAACCAGTTGTGACACTTTTGTGTTTCACTTCATCTAGCAGGTTGATTTTTATCTCACACATAATGTTTCCTATCTCATATGCATTCGACTAACAACAAGTTGTTATGTCTATACTTGTATGCTGTCGATGCAGAGTGCAAACACGCTGTCTGTCTTTATTTACAAAACACACACATTCAATTTGATAAAGGCAAACAACACATTTAGTAAAGGTGGTACGCTAACGAGTGTGACTGCAGAAACATTTCATAAAACTTTTTTCAACGTTCGCTAAGTTTCACAACAACCTGTCAAAGACTTCTTACAAAACTTATTTCAACATTTGCATTTATGCGAACATGTGCTTCACGTATTCTACACGAACGGTTAACGCATGTAATATAAAACCCTAAATACAACCGTAGAGGAGCCTAGCCTTGGATGATGGACTTTACAACCCACGCGATTCAATGTCATGGAATTACACTCAACGTGTGTGACAACATCTGGTTTTATAAAACATTCAACACTTATTCCTATCCATCTCACTTTTATATCCAACATGTTAAACTTAGATTTGATGTCAACCACTCAAGTCGTCAAAAACTTGCAGGCGTTGTCTAATATTCAATTCATTCTGTACACAGATTCGCTTTACTTCACATCCAAAGTTAATGACTACCTAACAGATGGATTCACTCTGTATTTACACTTCACCGTTTGTGAAAAGACTGTCACATAAAACATTTTACACACTGCAGTCCGGATCTCAACTAAGGATAAAAACATTCTAGTGCTGTGGTGAACACTGTTTTCATATAACATTCTAAACTCTCATTGCAGTAGAAAACTGCTTTTAGTAAACCTGATGAAGCGAATCTAACAGTCATGGAGTTTGAATTTTCTAATAGGGAAACAGTTGGCAACTGTCTCCAATAAAACTTTCTAACACTGTGAAAGTAAGTTACAAGACAATCTACACTGTGCAGTAAAACCTTTTCGATAAAACTTTCTAACACTGTGAAAGTAAGTTACAAGACAATCTACACTGTGCAGTAAAACCTTTTCGATAAAACTTTCTAGTGCTGTGAAAGTAAGTTACAAGACAATCTACACTGTGCAGTAAAACCTTTTCGATAAAACTTTGTAACACTGTGAAAGTAAGTTACAAGACAATCTACACTGTGCAGTAAAACCTTTTCGATAAAACTTTCTAGTGCTGTGAAAGTAAGTTACAAGACAATCTACACTGTGCAGTAAAACCTTTTCGATAAAACTTTCTAGTGCTGTGATGAGTTCGGTCAGTCATACAACGTCAATGATCAAACATTATTTTCACAAACGTGTGTCGCGGTAATATTATTTGACTACACTAACGCCTACATTTCATAACACTTGTGTTTCATAAAACGCCATGATCAAATTTTCTAACTATACATCAACCTGTGTTGCAGTAAAACCTTTGTACAACATGATACACTTTCTGATTAGACTTACGAATACAACTTCAATGATCAAACTTTCTAACTATACATCAACCTGTGTAGCAGTAAAACCTTTATACAACATGATAAAGTTTCTGACTACACTAACTTTGCTTTTTCAAACCATGATACACTTTCTGATGACACTCACGAATACAACTTCGATGATCAGACTTTACTTTCTCTAACATGAGTTGTAGTAAAAACTAGTTGACTACACTAACGCTTACATTTTATGACATGTGTGTTTCATAAAACATCATGATCAAACTTTTCTAACTATACATCAACCTGTGCTGCAGTAAAACCTTTGTACAACATGTTAGTTTCTGATGACACTGACAAGAGCTTGTTCACTAGCGAAGAGAGAAGTCTGTTGTGTTGCGTGTGGCGCATGAATGGCCTCCCATTTCATTCCATTCATCATTTTTCTTCACCTCTGCATTCCATATCCGTAGATATGTGGCGGGCTTGGGACCGCTTTAGCTGCATTAGAAGGTTGGCCCTTAAGAGAGCCCATGGGTCGTTCTCGGGACGTGGGATGTGGTGGGCTTATGACTTTTTCAGTTGGCCTGTAATGAAAGAAGTAAGAATGAGAAAGATGGTACAATGTTATGTTCCAGTCATAATACTTACGAAATTTGTGCGGCTTCCTATAATCTACACGGATGTCCTCCTTGTGATGTATTTTGATGTGATAACATCGGACATCCGTGCAGTTAAAACATTCTTGTGATGTATCAGGAGTCACATCTCCATAAATTAATGGCCGCTCCGGGACATAGCCCACCACAGGAATGTGAAGGGCGGTGACCGTTTCAGGCAACACTTCCGACTGCACACTCAACTGACGCTCCAACACTCTCACTCGTTCCATCGCCTCTTCCTTCAACTCACGCTCTCGACAGACCGACTTCTCACAACTCTCCAACTTCGACTCAAGCGTCTCCCTCAACTTTCTCTCATTCACCAACTTCTGCCTCGCCTCAAACAACTCTCTCTTCACACTCGCAAAGTCCTCCGACTCTCTCTTCAAGCGATCCCTTTCCACAGTCACTTCTTTCAACGTACACTTTGCAGCATTCAATTTTCCCTGCAACCTGTCACACTCATTCCTCACATTCCCATACGCCAGCGCATCATTCTTCGTCAACACCACTTTACTCGGCACACTCGACTGACTCACTCTCACAACACAATTAGGCATCACACGCTCATCTCTCGGCGACGATTGAGCCCGTGGCTTTGCCAGTGGCTCAATCGACGCGACAGCTCGCTCAAGCTCAACATCATCACTCAACCTCTCAACACACCCCTTCTTCGTTACAACGCTCTCCATAGCCTCATCGTCATCATCATCATCACTCTCGACAATCAACTTCCACTTTACTTTATTCACCACTTCATCATCATCCAAATCCACATTCACGACTGGGGAACGTACTGGTTCGCCTTGAACAAATGCGCTCCCCCGCTCACCACTCAACACTTGACTCATCATTTCCTTCCCAATCACACGCAGAGGACAATTGGCATGAGCCTTCACAAACTCGACATCATACGCACTACAACGAACATCACACCACACACAATACATCACCATCAACACATCATCATGCTTCATCTCACCCTTCGTCACTCTCGCCAAGACGTGGCGCCTGAAACGGTCACCGCGGAAGGGCATGCCGCAACTACACTTAAAAATTTGTAATTTTTTATTGCATTCCTTCGTCATTTTCAAACTGAAAAGAGAAGAAATAATGTGTTAAATTGAGACACATTTTAGTGTTCATAAGAGGAGATCGTTAAAGGATCTCATCTAAAGTCACAGCTTGATAAAAACGTCTATATGAAGCTACTACTGTATCTGCATTAAGACAGAATAATCCTAAGTTCTAAATATTTCAAAGTTTGATAGCAAACTTCGACAGAGCACTCACCGTTCGTCTTACAACTTGAAACAGGAGTGAAGCCTAGAGAGAAGCAGTGACTTATATACCCTCCCGACACAAAGCCTTGCCTTGGTCTTTCTAAATTTAGTCATGCTTTTAACTTGACAACAACGCTTTTACCAAATTTGGACAACACATCGACAGTTACTGGGCTTTCAGTCGTGAAGGTCCATGCTATACAAAGACAGAATCGATAGTCGCCCAGCGCTATCACAAAGACAACTTCGCTTAGAGGAAAGACAAGTTAAGCTGATGAATCCGTCACAGGCATTTCTCAGAGGGGATCTTATCCCAGCTCCAAGACCTCGACCCACAAATCCAACCTCGAGCGGACAGAGCGTGCGTCATGTCACTGTGTTGGTATCCGGGCCCCGATTTTGACATGAAAATCGGTGGAGTTATTTACATCAGGAAACAAGTCTCGAGCCGAAGCTCGCCTCTGGCAACTTTGTAAATGTCTTAGTTGAATTCAGCAGGGTCGAAAACCCCAGAAAACCTCCAAAACTAGTGAATTTAAATTTTTCAACTTTTTAGCACTACTTACAACATTTTATAAGTAGTCTATCACTTAGAGCAGGTCAATAGCAACCGAACCTTTTTTGAATCAAGTCAAACGGACTTGTAGAAGCAAAGTTACAAGCCTTTAAAGTTTTGGAGTCTTTTATGGCCTGGAGACGAAGGCCATCTCCTGGCGAACCTCTAAGTCTGACGCCTTAGCTGAGTTCAGCAATGAAATTTTCTAAGTCGGTTTCTTACAGAAACTCGGAATTTGGAATGTCCGAAGCTATCATCGGAGCTCAGAGAGACGACCTACCTCTGACAATCGCTCTCGTCTTAATGACAAGTCTCTCTCGGTTCCCAGCTTATATAGTGTGTGGCGATCAGCTGATGACGTAACACCCATCATCCAAAAACTTTAAACCCGTCTATCTCCGGTTCTAGTGCTCCGATTGACTCCAAATTTTGAGTGTCAAGTTTTCTCGCTCTCCCCTTTCATTTAAGACATCCCTCGACCCTCTACGATGACCAGAAGCCGAGATGAAAAAACTCTGTCGTTTTTTCAAAAAGTTCCAAAATCTTGGAAAATGCACAAAAACTCGATTTTTAACAGGCTCTCATTTGGAAACGGAGCCTGTCACGCATCTGAAAAGAGGAGATCCTAGAGAACAAAGTGCGGTCTTGCCGCTAAAAGAAACCCGAGCTCTTCATTCACTTCCAATCCTCCACAATTCATCGTCCAAGTTGGCAAAAAAAAGCGACATTTCACATTTGGACTTGAAAAAATCCTAAGTGTCGAGACCACCGTAGTGAAAATTTTCGAAAAAATTTTTTGGACGAATTTCAACCTGAAACCTTGATAGAAGTTTGTTTCACATGATTCTGAACAACTTTGGTCTTTTCGACCAATTTGGTCAGTTGAGTCGTTGGGGGGGGGGGGCGGTTTTCTCCTCACGGACCCATTCCTCCCAACACATCCTTGGCCAACTCCTTGGCATGATGACTCCGCCCTTTCACATTTTGTCCTTGCGGACGCCTGATGACTCAGCCTTTCACATTTTGTCCTTGCGGCCGCCTGATGACTCAGCATTTCACATTTTGTCCTTGCGTCTGGGATGTGCTTACTACTCATGATATTATTTATTTCTATAGTTGAAGCCGCTCATGATGATAGGCCTTGAAGACTGCTTCCACGGAACCCTAGTTATCGGCGCTAAGCTTGACCAGGAGGTGACATCACTAAAATCTCTATACATGTAGATCGATCCTACAAGTTCAGTCTTTTAGAATTCAGCATTACTGTTGGATGTATCGCATTTTTTATTTTTCAAAAGCTTATACTAATTGTCTTTTTAAGATCTTGATAATAAAACACCATAATCACGCCGGGAAATATGCTTACTGTTATGAATGACATTCTATGATCAAGTATGCGATCAATTCTACTAGATTTTTGGAACATTGCTTTACGATCAAGAAAGTTGGCCCTGAAAAGCCTCATAAATGAGATTTTTTTCTTTTATTAAAGAAATTCGCATATTGTCGCAGAGGCTGAATATTTTTTCCATTTTCTGAATGAGATTCGCTTCAGGAAGTCGTTCTTATCTTTGCTCTTAGAATATGACATTGCATTCCTTATGCTCAATGTTTTGTTGATTAACTACAGGGATCTAATGAATCGTCTGTCAAATCGTAATGTTGCGCCACAGTAATGGTAGACTCAAACATTGAAACTGTAGGGAAACATTTGTTTCTTCAAGATTTCGTGGTTCTAATGCTCGATGATTCAGCTTATATGAAATTCTGGCATGGAATGCGGATTCTTTAGCAAACTGCTTCCGAGCTTTGTAAATGTATCAGTTGTAGTAATCAGTCACCTCCGGATTGTGAGAGTCAGCAAATTTAAACACTGCTTTGGATGTCCAATTATTGAAATTGTTTCTAAAGTTGTGGACTGGACCAAATATATCAGGAGCAGAGTAGTTCTTGAAACTGACTTGGCGATCTTGAAATTATCATGATTATGATAAAAGGCAAAACAAAGCTACGAATCAGCGGACTATTTATGCACTACACATGCAGTATAGTTGTCACCTCAGCTGCTTGAAAAAACCGTGAAGTTATCAAGAACAATTCATGTAAATCATCTGTAGTTTATGGTAGGAACCAAAGTCAACGTCACCTTGGAAGTAATTTCTCAGCGATTTCACAAGGAATTCACAGACAGCCCGTGCTAGCTAGACCCATGGATAGACCTGGCGTCGATCAAGCAACTTCATCACCATGCAACTTTCCAATTACAAATAATATCTTTCTTTTTTAAGTGAATTTCTCAATGCATAAAATAGCTCATCTCTCTTCGGGTGACATTTCAGTAGCTTACAAACATTTTATCATTGCATCATTATTTGGCGAATTAGAAAAGATCGCAGCCACAGTCTCTGTGAATGGTGCTTTTCTTGGCAGTGGAGTCAAGCAGCTTGTTTCACGCAAAAGCTCGAGAGTGATCATTTTATGACATTAGCAGATTATGACATTAGCAAGAAAAATTGACAAAACCCTGTCTCACAAAATGGCAAGACCAAAATCTGAAGTAGTTTTCATTGGTTTGCAAAGATTCGAAATGAATATTTTCCACTTTCGCGGCACATTATCTGATCCAATTCTCTAATAATTCTGTATTTGATTTTGCAAACCTGTGAACCGCTATCTTTGGCGAAGTTTCCGACTCTTATGAGATGCTTGCAACACATCCTGGTACACAGCATTTATTGCGCATGCTTGTGCGTAGACTGTTTCTATCAAAAGGCACAGCAAGCCATTTTTTGTGACAGTCGCCTTGTTGACAGCATGGAAACACGTAAGAACATAGGAAGTTGTAATTTTGTCAAGACTCAACTTGTGGGCGTGAAATTTAAATGTCACTTCCTGGTCAAGCGCAGCGCAGATAACTAGGGTTCCCTAGTACTTCCATATGAAGGTCCAATGTCAAAATTTTTCAGAACTGCAATATAGGTAGAAGGGGATCTGATCTGTGCACGCGACATAACATACTTCGAGATACAACCGCTGATTATGCTCGACAAGCACTTTTAAACCCTCAATTAGAAAAAGGTGCTAAATATGATCACGACAATTCCCGACCACCTGATATTCTGGTACCCAATTGGTCGTTAGGACGAGACGCAGCCCCAGATGTTACTGTCACGCATCCGCTAAATCAGCAATCAATTTTTCAAGCGAGTGTGACAGCAGGATCTGCAGTGGCAGCGGCGGCCGAAGCTAAGCATCAAAAGAATGATAAGAGATGCACATCTTTGAATTGGATCCGTGTGCCGATGGTCTTCTCAACATATGGGGAATGGTACATTGAAGCAGAAGATTTTTTTGAGAAGCTTGCCAACAGACAGACTGCAGAAAGGAGCTACACCATGGGAGGTACGCAACGCCATATACACTGTATACTCGTCTGAGTGTTAAGCTGATGTGAGCAAATGCTCGTGCTGTCAATAGCAGGTACGAAATCTCAATTGGGAGAAGAAAGCTGCTAATTGGAGGGATTGACTTTTGAGCCTCTTGGTGTTTCTTCTATATTCAAGGTTTTTAACCCTTTTTCCACGATTTTCATCATGCTTACTTTCCTGATCTTCTGAAGTTATGCAGCATACTGTTTTATCTGAAATAAAGGTATCAGATTGTCAAAAAAAACTATAGTATGATTGCATAGAAATCCATGTAGAAATGTTATGTATATAGTGCTTGTTGGATATATTGCATGCATCCTATCTTCTAAAATACTCGGTAATGTTTTATTCCCTTTGAAGAATGTGCCAAAAGATACATGCCCATTCAGGACAGCGGTTTGCTAAAAGCGACGACGATTGACAAGTGAAAAATGTCTTGTTTAAAAATTGTAGAACTACAGAAAAAGCTCAAAGAAAATGGAGAGGTACCCCAAAATATTATGAGGGTAAACTCACGCATAAGACACTATGCCAGGTCGAGGGACTCTGACGCGATTGATATTGTTCTCGCGAAGATGCTATCTGACCTAGTTTTGTTGAAAGTTTGTAAACGAGGCAAACAGACAATCCATAGGTATATCGAACAGAACAATGCGATTGCCTTACTCGACCTCAAGAGTCTCTCATTTCGCCACACCGGCGCTGTGGCCTTGTGGTAGAGTGTTCGCTGTCCGTCCGAGAGACCTTGGTTCAAATTTTGGTCGGGTCAAACCTGAGACTTTTAAAATAGGCACACTTTGCTTTCTTGCTAAACACTCAGCACAAAAGGAATCAGAGTGGGTAAAATGACAATTCGGCCACATGGAAGAAAGGCTCCATGCCTAATGTGCCTCCGAGTATCCCTGCAACGTCGATCACAATTAGCAATGTTTTTGTTGATTAATGAATCTGTCTTTTCTTGAATTCGTTTTGCACTGTCACTTTACGAGCTCCTTCACAACAGCTATGTGTATACTCAGCATGATTTTTTTCTAAATCGCCGTATAACTTGCACCTTATGATTTTCAATGTAACTTGGAAAATATACGCTTACTTACTTAACGGCGTCATACGGTAGGTGATTTTTCACTTTCATGATTGGAATCAAAATCGGCTCTCCCTGCTTTTTTTTAGACAATTTATTGAAATTAAAATTTAAATATGAGCGTTAAAAACCCAACGTTTCGTCCGCCACGGACTTAATCATAGGCAACAAAGTCCAACAATGGGTTTATATACAGCTAGTGACAGCTCGTCAGTTCATGCTTCCGATTGAGTGTCGGACCATACGATTTAACCTTTTAACGTCCATGGGGGCCTCTGAGGCCCCCAGCGACTTTTATTTTTATTCCTGACTATCCATTTTTTGAACAAGTTTAATCAGATTTCCTGAGAACTTCAATTATCATGTCTAGAACATGTATGTGAATTTTTAAGTCTCCATGCGCACTAGTTTAGGTGCTATATGGCTCTAGATTTTTGTAGCGTTAAGTACCAGTGGGGGCCTCTGAGGCCCCTAGCTCTATTTTGACAAATTTTGCATGCTTTGTGCTCTTTTTGTGATATCAGGTAAAGCCAATAGTACATGATAGATTATAGATTGAATAAAATTCACTGAATGTGTAGTTCACGCATCATAAAATCACAATTGAACAAATAATTTATGATTACAGGTGTATTCTGCCACATGTGATTGTTAATATTTCCATCACTGTTGAATACGTAGCGAGAGAGATGGTTTTCATCGCGATGGTTCTGTCCCATTCTTGCATCAGCCACACGTATACAGTTATCGCTCTGCTTGCATAATTGTGTCATGTGAGAAGGCATCGAATCACATCGCATCCAATCATCGCATCCAATCACATGACGCTCCTAAAATCCCCAGCCTCAGCTTGACTGCACAGACAACGTTCGCATTTCTACACGATCGACTCGACATTCTGCATGTCGTTCTTGGCAAATCAGTTACTGCTTGAAACTCACGATGACGTTCATTTAACGTCTGATGAGTCCGAGCCGGATGACGGCACCGCATCATCTGAATCGCACAGCTCCGCCGACGAAGAACAGGCCAATTCGAGTGTTCACAGCGTCGATGTGGGGCATTCCGGACAAATGGTGTCGAAGAATGGTCAAGAGGTCTGGAATTGTAATTCTGTGAGCAGCAGTGGTGGACAACCTCGACGTCACAACGTTCTTTGTGAAGCCAAAGGACCTACTCGGCAGGCCATCTCTGGAGGTGAAAGCGTCGCTCATGTTTTCAAACTTTTTTTTACTGCGGAAGTCGTGAATAAGATCGTTACGTTTAGCAATCAAGAAGGTCATCGCAGAAACGCCGCTTGGAAAGACGTTGACTCAGAGGAAATTTACGTGTTCATTGGTGTACTTATATTAGCTGGTGTCTGCAGAGCTAAGCACGAACCGATACAGAAAATGTGGAGTAATGATCATGGACGCAGTATCTTCGACAGAGCCATGTCTCGTCAGCGATTTTGTGAAATCCGTCGGTACTTGAGATTTGATAATCGGGATACCAGAGTTGCCCGACGCATCACGGATAAAGCAGCTCCTATCCAAGAGCTAGCGCAGTATTTTGCTTCAAGGTTTCGGAGCTGCTACAAACCAGGAGAAAATGTAACTATTGACGAGCAGCTGGTGACGTTTCGAGGCAGATGCCCGTTCAAAGTCTATATTCCATCGAAGCCTGGAAAATACGGCGTAAAAATCTGGATTCTGGCAGACTCTGAAAACAGCTATTGTTGCAATTTTCAAATCTATACCGGACGCATCGGCGCGAATCGTGAGGTAGGACAAGCATTTCGAGTTGTTTTGGAATTATCGGAATTTCTTTCGAACACCGGCCGTCACATAACTGCAGACAATTTCTTCTCGGGCCTTGATGTTGCCCGGGCACTTCTTGGTCGTGATCTGACATATTCCGGAACAATGAGAAAGAATAAAGGTGAGCTTCCGAAAGAAATGCAACCATCACCCGGTCGCGAACCATTCACAAGTATTTTGGCTTCCAACGAGACGTCACTCTAGTTTCCTACGTTCCCAAGAAAGGGAAAGCCGTGGCACTTATTTCAACGTTTCATCATGACGATGAATGTCAGCCAGAGGAACCAAGAAAGCCAAAAATGATTCTCGATTACAATCGAAACAAGGCCGGAGTCGACACTCTTGATCAAGTGTGCAGGACATATTCTTGCAAACGAAAGACAAGGCGATGGCCATTTGCCATATTCTGCAATCTAATTGACATGGCCTCCTACAATGCCTTTGTCATCTACACCTCCATCCATCCTCAATACTACCCTGCAGCATCTCATAGACGCCATTTGTTCCTGATAGAACTAGGAACACAGCTGATGGCGGTGTCTGACGAAGCAGAGGTCTCTTCGGCTGGAACTTCAGGACCTGTTCGTGGAACTTTCAATCTCGCCAGACGTCGCTGCTACTTTGTCCTCGACGATTGGAGAGGAAGATGAGACAGATCTGCCATGAATGCGAAAGAAACGTTTGTAATGAACATTGTCGCATTATCTGCGAACATTGTGCAACGGATTGATTTTATAGATACGCTATAAAAGCTTCTATATCTGAATTGTTTTGATTTTCATGGTAATCTCAGAGGCCTACATGTATCAATGTACAGTAAATGTATATTACGTATGTATGTAATGTGTTAAACTATAGAGCTATTAATGCTAAATGTTGGATGTGTATTTTCCTTAAACATCCTTATTGAGTTCAGTATCATAACTAAACAAACAGTCATTATCATGAAAAATACACTGGGGGCCTCAAAGGCCCCCACTGGACGTTAACGTAATATTTTTTCTTGGATGTTAGAGGGTTAATATAGTTCGCTTCAGCGATCTGGAAAATGGAAGAAATGGAAAATAAATTAAAGAATAACGGATTTCTAACAAAGTTCCATAGGAAAGGACAAAATGTTCCAAATAAAAACATGACGAATAGAAGTAATCAAGTATTCCTAAAACTTGACTTTATTAGCGATGCTTCCACTCGTCAGTTAAAGAAATTAACAAATAAATACGATTTGCCAATAAGCCTAGCTATTGTAAATAAGCCAGGTAGAAATACCATTAGCAATTTGAACAGTTATAGGCCTAGTAATAAATGTCAATGCAGTATTTGTCTCCAACTGCCGAATAAATATCATTGTTATGCGCTATGTGGTCTACAAAGTCACGTGCCCTGCATGTGACGAGTATTACATAGGTTCCACAAATCGCCCGTTTGCTTTCACGTGTTGAAAAAAATATATGTTTTGATATTCTGACATGCAGCGATTAGGCTGAATAAGCTTTTGCAGGGTCATTATTGGAGGACTAATACGGGTAATCATTCGGTCAATATGGAGTGAAAATTGTGATTTGCGATCGAGCGTCACACCATAGATGGACTTAATGTAAGGTGGTGTCAAGAAGTCAATGCCTGAACCCAACAATTTCATATCCTCGAATTCATCATAGATATCTATAATACAAAATAAATAGCATGCTGCATTAATATAGCATCGTACAGAATGTGTGCATGTACATGTACAAGTTAATGAACAAATTCAATCAAGTAAAAAAAGCAGTTTAAAAATTTGAGTCAAGAAGTTCTACAAAAATGGTGAGCATGCTTATTCAGAGCTAGGAGCACGGTACTCGCAATCCAATACCATAAAAGTTTCATCATCCCTGTTGTTCGTCCTCTTTCTACCCTGAGTGAGATGAGAGTTGCGTAAAACATCAAATCTCAGTCTCAAGCGGATGAACCTCAGTTTGGCTACACTTTTCTCTTTTCTTTTCACTGATCTTCTTTGCTAAACTTTTCTAAAATTTTTGAGCTTCATGTCCGATTTCTCCTAAGCAACAAAATATCAAAGAACAGAAAGAATCCATTTCAACTTCCAAAATCCGTGTCTTGAATTCCTTTTCTTATGGCTCTCATGATGTTGATATAGCTGCGGACCTTTCCTATGTTGATCAGTGTGTCATTGGCAGGGACGCCGGCATGGGTGTTGCAAGTGTTGGAGATGCTACACCTGCTCTAAAACGAGATGTTACAGGTGTTTGTTGCATGTGTGCCCTCTTCATGAATAACCGAAATATATTCTTTAATAAATCTGCAGTGTTGGTCACAGTTTGCCGTCCTGGAGCTGTAGTCATCATGGTGCACATAAATTGGCTTTTACGTGAATTAGGAAATCACAAAGATAGCTACGATGCTTTGTGAACTGATAACAAAACTATTAACATACACATTGTAGAATCATTTGATGCAACGAGCAAATTATCTCGTCTTTTCAACAACCTGCTTTCTACAATCGCTATAAGTGACACGCTGACGTGATGTTGCAAATTAGCATTTACGAATGTTTTTCGGAATGTGTTTGACAAGACATTATAGTATATTGCAAGCTTTCGTTATTTCTTGACTAAGTAAGTCTGCTATCGCAAAATGGACGTGATTTTGCATATATTCTTGTGCGCACATTTTTCAAAATTAATTTGTACTTCTCAAAATGTTTCATATTTGTTTATCATACACCAAGGTAATGGCATATATTCTTCCATATATCCAAAGTGTGATGACACGCGGAGTTTTGAGCATGTCTTTACAATGAACATATTTTAAACGTTCTTTGACCTTTTTGAATCTTAATACTTTCATTAACACGGCTCTCTTAGAAAATCTACCTTAGAATTTATTTCTGATTCTGAGCAAGAGCGATTTTATGAGTAAATTCTCAAATATTTCGATTTTTCTTCGTAGAAAAGTAATCTACTGTGTTATTGACTTTCTTCAAGCCATATAGCATACTCCTGTGCTGATAAATAGAAATCCCTGTGTTCTATGGGAGTCGTCTCATGTCATGATGTGTTGAGATCAAAGTGTTTAAATATATCATTGATTCCATACTTCCCTTATATACTTACTTTGGTTGAGATTCTTCATCAAATTAAGGATTTGAATTCTTCTGCAAATTTTTCTATGCACATAGGCAATATCTAGGAGTTGGAAATTTTTAAATTCATGTTGTAGGTGATCATGGTAGGTGATTAAATTCATGTTGTTTTCCCTGATTCACTACAATTCATTCAAGACCTGTAACTGTTTAATAAGAGTTGCAATTGCTTTAGAGCAAGCTATATAGTTGAAATTGTAACGACGCTTGGTATAATAATAATAATAACAATTATCTTTATTAGTCCACAACAATGATTCAGTAGACATGTATAACAGTGAAAGAGCAAAATACATAAGCATGGAGGAATTACAAGTATCTGGGTGAACAAAACTATGTGAAGGAAGATTGGAGTCTGATGGTTTTGTCGAAGTGAGGAGCAATAGGAAGGCGGTTACGGGGGTAGGATTCCGCAGGATGAAGCACTCTCGAAGGGGATGAAGAGAGTCATGTGCTATCATCTTGATTAGGGAGCAACAACTTCTTTCAAGGAGGGTGTTGTACGTGGGAGTAATGTCAGTACCTATTATGCGGGAGGCTCGCTTTTCAACTGCAGTAATTTTGCGTAGAAGGTAGCTAGGGAGATTGACAAAACAGGACCGCAGTACAGAAGTATGGAACGAATGAAGGCGAAATAGGCTTAGCGGAGAACAGAATCACTACAGGAGGCACTCTTAAGGTTCCACAGAATAAAAAGTCTTTGTGAGGCCTGGGCGACGATTTTCTTAACATGCGCGTTCCACTTGATGTCGGTGGACACGTGCACGCCTAGCATTTTCTGGGTTGACACTGACATTAAATGATCGCCATTGGGGAGAGATATGGGACTGATGGATAGATTGGACTTTGTCACAAAGTTCATGACGGTGCATTTTTTGTTGTTCAGAGGAAGACCGTTGGCAGCAGACCAAGAGACGATGTTGTCATACTGGATCTAAAGATGGTCGTCGTCAGAGCATCTCAGAAAATGCAAGATGGTCAGATCATCGGCGTACATGATTGCAGATGAGTTGCTCTCGACGACGGAGAAACTGTCAATCACCATGCAGAACGCCAGCGGACCGATAACACTTCCTTGTGGGACGCCGGATGGAGCAGGGTAGGGGTTGGAAAGGCTGCCGGAGACTCGGACAAACTGTTTTCTGTTGCAGAGGAAGTTGCTTATCCAGTTGATGACTGGGTCAGGCAAGACAAATTTCGAGCAGGCGTCTATGATCACACGATGAGGCAACATATCGAACGCCTTCGAAAAGTCAACTGATAACACCCGCACAGCCCCAGATTGTTTGTCCAGGAATCGCAAGATTCGATCATAAAATAACGTCAAAGCGGATGTCGTGCCTCGCTCAGGGATGTAGGCAAATTGTCTTGGGCTCAACTTGACACGTATGGCTGGGAGAATCCACTTCTGCGAGATGATGGTTTCAAGGCACTTCGACAAGATGGGAAGATTAGAGATTGGGCGATAATGTTCGGGAGCCGTAAGATTGGGATGCTTGGGAATGGGCACAACATTAGCGCATTTGAAGCAGGTAGGTACGATGCCGGACTGGATACTCCAGTTGAATATCAGAGACACTGCAGGGGATAAAGTGTCAGAGAATTCTCGGTAGACCCAAAACGGGATGCCGTCCGGACCGGGACACTTCTTTTTGATTTTCAAAAGTGTCGAGGAAACCTCACTGATGGAAATCGCTAGTTGACGAGTCACTGCTTCGGATTTGGGATCAAGAGAGCTGCTGGAAATTGCTGAAGGGACGCTGTCGTTGGTAGTCTGTGGTGGGGAGAGCGGAGAATATACCGATGCAAAGTAATCAGCCAGTTGTTGCGCTGTGAAGGGACTTTGTTTAGCCCTGGTTGTTTTAGGGTCCTCACATCTACTGACAGATTTTATGGCCTTCCAAATGGCTCTGGAGTCTTTTGAGGATACTGCATGTTTGATACAATTTGTCTTAAGAGCTTTGCAGTGCTGGATCACCTCCTCACGAAGACGTTCGTATTTTAGAGTCTTTCCCTTCTTGAAAGCTCTGTCTCGGTCGTCAATGAGAACCTTCAGCGATGCTCTCATCCAGGGGGATCTGTTTCGCGGAGGCGGATAATGCGGGGAGGGAAGCACGAGTCGTAAAGAGCGAAGAGACAGGATTGAAACAGTTCAGTCGCAGAATCAAGTGAATGTCCGGAACGAACAAGCGCGCACCAGTCAAACTGTTGTATCAAATGGCTAAATCTGGCCTTGTTGTACTTTGACATCCTTCGGACAGTTTGTTTTACAACGGGAGGTCTGTTAGGACTGTGAGACCACAAGATTGCAATATGGTCAGATCTACCTATAGGGCTGAGGCGTTGAGGAGCAACAGAAGTCGAGACGTTTGTGAAAATTTGATCGAGAGTGTTGCCGGAGCGAGTAGGGAAGTCGACAATGGGTGTGGTTCCGGTGAGTCGGGAGATTTCACTGTCATATAGTCTCAAGTCATTGAAATCACCTGCGATGACAATTCTAGCTTGACACGGGTCGAGTTTAGAGGTGAAACAGAAGTCTATATATCTGTGATGCAGGAAATCGCATCTGCGTGTTCAGCAGGACTGTTCCAAAAAGGATGGTAGAGGGAGATTATCAAAAGGTTGGGTAGTACGATAGGCAGGAATTCAGTTCTACACGAGGTTAAAGCTGGAATGTCCAATTCGGATAACACAACAGGGTTGAGACAGTCGCGAACATAGCAGATAATCCCTCCACCAGAGCGGTCTCGATCTTTGCGCACCACACAATAGCTAGGAATGGAAACATCGATGTCAGGAATAGAGGGATCGAGCCAAGACTCACACAATATCGCAATGTCGGGTCGATGCTCTCGAAGTAAGATAGACACTTCGTCGACCTCGTTAACCACTGATCGAACGTTCGCAAGGAGAATAGAAGGAGATCTTCTTGAGAAGGGTATCCTGCACAAGCGCGACTGCGTCCGGCGTTGCTTACAGGAAGCGTTGGGTGCGTTGAGGTCGATGGTCTTCAAATGTCGGTATGAGTGTCGGTCACGTGAAGAATCATTGGATTTCCCTGGAGAATCATTGGATTTCCCTAGCGGACGGGAGGAGATTCTGACGGGGATGCGTTGCGGTGGAGATGACGTAGCACATGTCGGGACTGACGCGGTGGGCGAGAGAGAGGATGAAGGAGAAACGGAAGGCGTCAATGAGGAGTGACTCACAGTGGAAGCGGCTCTGTGGGCGAACACCTCAGGCACAAGTTTTACGGGTTGAATAAGCAAATCGTGATACCAAAGGCGTCGCTTTATCAATCGGGGAAGAGTTTGACCTCTGTTCTCAAGGGTAAGCTGCAGTAATCGGTCGCGAGTGTAGCGGAGGCGGGAAGGAGGTGACTGCATTGGTATATCAGTATTCATTTCATACTGAAAGAGCAAAGCAATATAGGTTATCTTCCACTGGATAATTGCAAGTCATTTCCAAGCAGAAAGAGAAAGTTTTGCTTAATATAAGATTTATTTGAATAGAATTTGATTTTTTGTTTGCATTACAGTAAAAGGGTTTCATGCACATTTATTTGTCGCGTAGTAAATTTACATATTTTAACTTGGTATTCATGTACAAGACTTTGGCTGAAATTGGTAACAAAGTGATTAAGGCACTCATTTGATTAACGTACTCGTGTACTCAAATACGCACCGCTAAAAGTTGTTGTCATATGAGCATGGAAGTTATCAATCCAAAGTTGACAGGTCTTTTGTTGGGCTTATACAAAACCTAATAGACCTGAAACATGCAATATTGGGTATGGTGGTGTAAGGATGGGATAGAACACTCCAAAGTGCCCTCCTACAGATCATTGCAATACCTGCCCTAAAATTGTGCCGGCGTCCCTGGTCATTGGATTCACGTTCATCCTTGCATAAAAATGTCCTATAACTAATATGATACTGTGAACAGCACAGTACGAACATGGGCAAGTAAGTGCACCTGTAACATAGTTATTAATTACTCCTTCACAGGACCAGGGACATCTATGATTAATATAAGATATCTAAGGGACGTTCAACTCCCATACCATGTACTGGACTGGAGGCAAGTGACTTTGGTAGACTTGATTAATGTCGATAGTGTGCATCTGGATAAAATCATGGAGCAAGTGGTAAACAATTATCCAGTACTCTAATAAGCGCGTTGATACAGGGAATCTGCTGAAAGAAGATTCTGGACCCTATCAAGATGATATTAAAGAATTACAAAACTCCCAAAACTGTCAATAACAGCTGCAATATCAACTGCCAGTGATTGAAATTGTTCACCCACGGCATGTAACATAAATGGCTGTTGGTGTGGATTCTGTACATTTTATACATGTTTGTTTTTTGTGCAGTTGGCAGGCTTATTGCAAAACGATTTGCTTGCGAAAATCGATTCAGCAGTGTTTTTTGGAGAATTGTGGACTCTTTCTGGAAACTTTTTGATAATCTTTTTCCTTTGGTCAGAGGAGTCATGGACTAAATGATGACTGATCAGTGATATTTTTACTTGCTACTACAATCATTGCAGCAATATTTCCATGCCTGATTAATTGTTATACAAGTAAAAGACATGATTAAAATCTTAAGAAAATCTACCGATGATGTAATCGGAAACAAACAAAAAACAAATTGAAACGTCAAAAATTGATTATTTGATTGGCATAACCAATGAAAATGCTAAAAGTTAAGCAAGAATCGTTTGAATATCGATTCGTTCGGAAGATCCTTTATCAAGATTTTGGTGGAAAAGTGCTGTCTTTCCAAGTGTGCTTCCTCATAATGAGTGGTTGCCGATGTCAATATGTTTTTTATCTCTTATTAGACACCTCGTGATTATAGAGCATCATCTGTGAGGCTTTCAAATTATATTGAAAACTCCGACGAACAAATATGATGCGATTGTGATGTCAGTGGTTCATTGCGATGATCATATTGAATAAAAAAGCAAACCAAGCGGTGGTGATTGATGACTCTCCATGATTTTAAGGTCCTACCATATTGTGCAACTCAGGAACAGCATTGATAAGGATTTAAGTTGATAACGAAATCCGTAAAAATTTAGTCAGTGAAGATGAAAACATTCGCGTATCACTGTGATAAAATAGCCATAAATTTTTGTTTAATGAAAGTTGAGTAATTCAAGGCCAAAGTAATTTACACATGTTATATCGCTTCATTGCTCTTGAATTCTCGACTAAAGTCCACCAGTATGTACAGGAAGACGTTTTAGATAAGGCAATAGGAAAATCAATGAATATAGAAAGTCACAATTTATTTGAAATCGACCATCGATGCTTGTATGTGCATAATGTACATGTGCACTGCACAGATTCTTTCGACAATTTCTGACTGGGCCGGGCGTATTAATTAGCATGTGCACCAATATATTCAGCTGGATTCTGATGTATTTTACAATAATGAAATGAATTGCTTGCCACCTTTTTTCCATGGTTTTTTCCAGATACACATTACCGTCATTAATCAAGTCTACCAAAGTCACTGGCCTCCAGTCCAGTACATGGTATGGAAGTTGAACGTCCCTTAGCAATCATAGATGTCCCTGACAGGACATAAAGACTAAATTTCTTTGATTTCATAGTTATACTATGAAAGTGTGAAACTAATTTAAAACAGTAAAAGTAACTGAACCACTCATTTGTATGAACAGCTCAGTATTTTTTACAATTGGTGATATGGACCTGCCCTATAGCAATCTCGCTGTTGGTTCGATTAATTTACTAGAAAAAAAGGTGATGCATACTATACTAGAACAGTTAATGTTACTTCGATTATAACTACGTAGCGTTGGCATTACGCTAGAATGAATTTTTATGCTCCATTTGGTTTTCATGTGTTTTCTAGCCACTTCTTTTAATTGATCGATCATTATCTTTTCGAATGCATCAGATTGTCCAGTTAATTTAACTTTACTTGCTAATTTGTGTTATTGTTTTCGTTGCCTCTGATGGCTTATTACTTATGATTGTTCGTATGAGAAACATGTTGCATTCCTTTGAATTGCTAGGAATGTCCAACCACAAAAGAATGCCTTCCAAAAGCAAATTTTGCAAGAGTCAATTTTAGAATACAATTGAACAATTTTGTGCCAGTTTTCTTGCACAATTTGGCTCCATCAGTTTACTATTACATGCATTATATTTGCAGGTCATAGATTGCTTCAACCGTGCGTCCTGTAAATACGAAAATGCTGTCTTCTTCATTGAAATTTTTCCTGTCCTAAACCTTCGTTTTTCATCGCACATGTTGAGATACAAATTTTTAATTGGTGTTGGCGCATCACCCAACAACTTTTCTCGATATCTTTGACAATCTCCCTGGTGTGTGGTTAAGTCTTCAATTAGGCCTAGGGTTTTATCGCGCTTTGGCTTTGTTAATTTCTGTCATTCATACGTCAATGTCATAATTATTCAATTGAATACAGAATAATTGCATCTTGGATGAACTGCTCCAATAGCTGAATTAGGACAACTTTATTTAACGATAAAGAAAAAGGAAGTATAAAAATACAAAAAAGTCAGTAGAAAATCAGCGTGTTGGGCTCCCTCCGATCGAAGCTCTTGGCCTCCAAATGATATTGTGGAGCGCATGAGCAGTGCCCGAGCATTTGAGCGCTGTAGTGTAATGCTCATGCGTTCGTAAACACCGTACTCTCCGCCGTCTCTTGATGTCAAAGTGTTGATAACACTGACCATGGTGTTAGTCCAGTGTCCATAAACAGTGACTGCCAGGGGTAAGCACTTTCAGTTTAGGTCGATGCACTTGAAGAGATTCACAAAGATCTTCTTCTCCTCGGCAGCATCTGCAACAGATGTGGCAGTGAGTCTCGATCCCATCAATACTGGTGAATTAAGCGGATGAGTCACTGTCAGATCTAAGGCAGCAGTGTTGCCAAGATGCCATGCAGGAAGAAGAATATCAGCAGGTCGTCGTTGATCGTTGCCTACATCACCGCCTTTCTCTAGTTGTGGGGCCAAGTGTGCTCTCTGACAGTATCCATACAAGCAGTCTCGCAAATTATCGTGTCTGCTCACAACACTGGGTCCGTGTTTGCTGAATTAAAAACTGTGAAAGTAACTGACCATAATTTATTCATTCAATACCCTGTGGAGCAGGCAAGCCTGCTCAATAAGGGCCAAATTATTATACAATGGAGCAACTGGACACACGGAGGTGAAAAATAGGTAAAAGATAAAAGTCAAAGAAAAAAGGTAAATACAAAAAAAGGTCAGTCGAACTGAGACACACCCCTCGCTCAGGTATTTGCCTTCCTTAAGGTCTCCTTCCGTTGGAAAGTATCCTGGGCCCGGTTGCAAGAAACGCTTAGCATGGAAAAATCGTCCTAACTCAAAAATTAGGGCGATTTCAGTTGCACGAAAGCCATCCTAATTGTATGACTCATATTCATCGCGATGAAGTTTTGAAATTCGTCCTAAGGCATCATTCAGTTGAGAGTTATCATAAGATGAATTTCTTGTTTGTCCTAAAGTTGGTGATAGCGTTAAGAATAAAATAAAATGATCCTAACTTAGTACGAAAATATTTATCCTATACTAACGACAACTAACTTAGGATGAAAATGATTTAAGAATGTCTTACCTAAGTTCAGTTGCAGGAAACAATTTTTCTTCTTAACTTTTATCCTAAAGTTAGAGTCGGCAATCAGTAACTCTAATTCAACGTAGCAAAGTGCGTCAAGGTAACAAAGTTAAAAAAACAAGCTAATGACTGGTCAATTTTCAATAGGTACAAAATGTGATTTAGAAGAAAATTTTTATATCCTAAAATGTCTAAAGATTTAAAAAATACTTACTAGAAGGACAAACAACGCTTCTCCTCTCCTCATGTGTAATGAATTGGCGAGTAAGTCGTTCTGTTCAAAATTATGTCTATCACTTATATATTGAAAAGATCCTATTTAACAGTCTGTTCATTCAGATGATAAGAGGACAGGTCTGTTTCCAATCAGAATACCAGATCTAGCTAACACAGAGGGATTACGCTGTCTAAAATCTACCAGGTGTGTAAGAGAATTAATATCAGTTCCTTAAGCTAAAACGAGAAATAGAATTCTACAAAATATGCATACAAATTATTTGACTATTTTTAATGAGGTCATCAACAGGAACTTGGTCAGGACGATCGCGTTTCGACCGCTTAATCCTGGACGCTCAAACCCGACCAAGCGCGGTCCTGTACATTAAATATGCACAGCCTCAAAAATTGAATTAATAATAGAGAAAGATTAGCATCTATCAAAAAAAATATAGAGTCACTGTTGACTGAAATGTACCTCAGGCATTTGAAAGAAGGACAGAGTCCAGCCAGTAGAGGTCAAGAGGCGGGGACATAATCCACCTTCAACTCAAGACGTGCTGCAAAAACAATTCAACGTAGCAAAGTGCGTCAAGGTAACAAAGTTAAAAAAACAAGCTAATGACTAGTCAATTTTCAATAGGTACAAAATATGATTTAGAAGAAAATTTTTATATCCTAAAATGTCTAAAGATTTAAAAAATACTTACTAGAAGGACAAACAACGCTTCTCCTCTCCTCATGTGTAATGAATTGGCGAGTAAGTCGTTCTGTTCAAAATTATGTTTATCACTTATAGGTATCACAAACGTATTTTGTTATAAATATTTCAATGTAGCCTATACTATACAGACTTAATCCTTTCAGCGTCAAGAATCCAGACAAGCGGTATCCACTCATCGCCAAGCAATTTTGCTAGTTCTGTTCTGTATAAGTTTCTATACATTTTTCAAACATCTTTAAAAAGAGCTCCGTAATGTCTTAGATGTAAATCAGTTTTAATATGACTACACATAAAAGATCCCCGTGGCATATATCTTCCACTAAATATCTTCATTGGTATAAGTATGATCTTGCAGTATAGATTAAAAAACTGTCCTGGACAGAATCAATATAGGCCTGCATATAGAAAATTGTTTACGACTTAGTGTAAGATAGGCATTAGATATGTTTTCTCATAAACTACCTTTGATTTTACGAAAGTAGGCTTATAATTAGGTATGTTAAGACCATCAGATAATTTTATTTCTGAAATTCTGAATTATGAAAAGAAAAATTCATAAATTCCATCCAAAGCATGTTAATATAATTGTACAAGCGACTTCACTGAACTCAACAAAGAAAAGCGTATTGGTCACTGTCATAGTTCGCTAACTTCTTCTGCAATAGAATTTTTCTAGTTTCCTCATTTTCTATTTGAAGCTTCAACGCCGTTTCTTGAAGGTCGTAGATCTCCATCTCACGACGGATCTTCTTGACTATGAGATCATGTTGCTCACACAAATTTCTTTTCACGTCGTCATCTAATCTTGGTAATTTGTTTCCGGTAATATTTTCTAAAGTAGATAGGGGTCGCTTTACAGGTCGCGTGCTGGCGCTTGTATCCAGGATAACTCGTTGGTCTAAAACAGGCGGACCTCTTGTAGTTCAGCTGCCGACAAATTGGCAAAAATTCGCTCTAGTGGTAAATCCAACTTGATAATGCGATTCGCTTGAGACTTCTGGACTTAAAGCTCTTAGTAATTTCTCATTCCCCATCTGACATGCCTGATCAAAAAACCTGCTCCTAGTCGATACGCGTCTTCCTTTATTCTCACCCATCTATATAGGCATGGATTCCTTAATAATAGTGACCACTACTATTAAGGAATCCATGATATTGGTCACTCGCAAGTGTGCTTAGACGTGCGCTTAGACTTATTGCAGCTTTTAATCCAGCTGTAGCAAGTCTTTCCATGCAGACGAACTGGACATTTGAAGAAGAGGAGCGGCATAAAGTATTCCTGATCGTATGAGCGGTTTGTACAGAAATATGCCTATCCAACCTGTATGCCTAGCTAGGATTCTTCTCAATTCCGCGATGCGAGGGCTATACTCTTCAAACAAAAAGTTTACGTGAGGACGAAATTGTAGCTGTCTATTTAAATATATTCCCAAGAGCTTGATTTTGGAGGATTGTAGTATTCTACGAATGAGTACAATAGAATAACTCGATACAATGTTTATTAACAGATGATGGCCTCACAAGATTCACAAATTCTGTAATGTGTGCATGTACAGCACAATATGATGTAATCAATGATATTCAAATTCTACTGCTAGGATACATGAATGTTCGAACGACTACAACATATACTCACTGACATAATTAGTGAAACAAACTATCATTGGCTTGAATTGAAGTTTGTTTCATTTTTTTCTCAGGTGTGATGCAATATCTCGCTTTCTATGTATTACCTTTCAACACATTAGAGAATGGAGAAAGATCTATGGTGGTCAAATTTCAAATTTTGATATCGATACAACTGTCACAATTGCTTTTGCAAATTGAACATAAACGTGAACTGAAATCCAGCTTTTGTAAAATAAAGTGGCACACGATCAGTTTACCAGAGGTATGGCTATTGGAATGATTCGTTGTGGTATAAGTTGTGCGAATGTTGCCGAAGAGCTGCAACTATCGAGAGTCGTTGTTTGGAGGTGGTGGTGTCGATGGAAAGCAGAAGGAGATGCTAAAAAGAAGTCGATCTGGTCGACCAAGAAAGTCTGCAGGAAGGACAGACGCACGTCTAGTTTTAGCTGCAAAGAGGAATAGATTTGTGTCAGTCCCAAAGCTAGTCGTACACTGGAAGAGTGCCTCAAATATAGACTGTAGCGCTCGAACGGCTTACCGAAGATTGCGAGAAGCTGGAATTCAATCGCGACGACCAGCTGTCCTAATTCCATTGAGTTTTGAGCACCGCAGAAGACGAGTTGCCTGGTGTGATGCCCATTGCTCATGGAATGACCATCACTGGCAGAAAGGCTTGTGGACCGATGAATCGAGATTCACTCTGGATTTCAATGACGGTCGTGTCAGAGTGCATCCATCGTCTTCCAGGTGAACGCTTTGCCCCATGCTGTATTAAAGAACAGATATGGTGGTGGAAGTGTTATGCTGTGGGGTGGCATTTGGCATGGCGGACGAACGACAGCAGTCATCATCAAAGGCACGTTGACTGGAGAGAGGTATCTCAATGAAATTGTGCTTCCTGTTGTTGCCCCAGTGGTCAGGGTGGAGGATCTCGTCTTCCAAGACGACAACGCAAGACCACATCGCTCCTCGTCTGTCATTGCCACTGTTAGGAGATTGAACATTCAAACCCTTGACTGGCCTGCACACTCACCTGACTTGTCACCCATTGAACAAGTCTGGGACGAGCTTGGGCGCGAGTGAGAGACCGCTATTCACTTCCACCAGTGTCCCTGAAGATTCTCTCTGAAAGACTGACAGAGCAGTGGCTTCTCCTTGAAATATCCTTCATTCAGAAACTTTGTGAATCCATGCCATCTCGGATTACTGAATGTATTGGAGCTAGAGGGGGGCACACGCGCTATTAAAGTTGAATCTGCTACATGCGTTGTTTTTCTGTGCTAGCGACTTGGTGGAGATTGTGACTAAATTATCAAGGTAACATACATACATGTATATATACCAGTCAAAAATGAAGGAAGTTAAAGAAGTAAATGTTTCAAAAATTTTGTCAATGAGTATACATGTAAGTGCATCATACATGTGCTGCACTACAACAATATAAACATAGTTCAACGTAAGCATAGAAATTAACAATACCATAGCGTACTGCTATCTACTTCTATGAACGGAAGTGAATCGCAGATGTTGCACTTAAGACTATTAACATAGCTATACCTTAAAGACCATGGTATCATTTGTCCATTAATATCATAGAAATTAACAATACCATAGAAAGTCCTAGAATGGAAATTGCATGAAAATTATGGCACACGCCGGGGGAACTTAGTTGGGGCAAAATGCAAATTGTACGAGCTGGTTTCCAAGTTTTCTGATTGGCATTTGTATTTATCAAGCCAATTTGTGATCTGGATTGTTGGCCCTTGCCCAAAGATCATATGCACAAAAGCAATAATGAATTCACAAATTACTGCAGCGACAGGATGGCAAAGAAGGAAATCATTTAAAACGTTCTGTACGTTCACCATTTTGAAATATCGCTCCTATAATCTATCAAGAGTATAATCAGACACATATGCAACTTGTAATGTCGATTTGCAGAACATAAATTACTCCAGCTTGAAATCAGAGGCCAAGAAATCTTCGATTATTCATTTTACTTTAAAGGCCTTCCCCGTTCATTATATTTGAACAATTTTCAAAATCTTCGCATGCTTTCGAATATGAGCTTCCAAAATATCATCACACTTTATCACACAGGTCATTCAGTGATTAATTGCCCATCTAATTAACTAAGCCTATCTATCTGCGTCCCAGGAATTCCTTGCTGCGTCCAAGCCATAAGTCGAGGCTTGGAGGGGAAACTTGTTGTCAAGAAGCCGTTAAGATCGGCGCCTATACAATGGAAAGAGCCGAACATCAAATAAGAAGGCAAAGCCTTTATACAATGGCTTGTATACAGTGACATGCAGACATTAATCTTCCAAGATGACTGGGCGAACACGTGGAATTGTTCATTCAGCATGATTGAAGGCGGAATGATGACCAATAGTTTCTGACTTTTTATCTGAAATCAGTGAATTTCTCTTTGAAGAAGAATTTACGACTGCAATTGACAAGGCATTATCGCAGCCTGAAGCGGATTTACACTATGATATGACGCTATGTCGAGAAGGATCGTATATAGTGATTTCAGCGGAGAAATACTTGAATTTGAATTCAGCGGAGAAATACTTGATTTTGAATTGAGCGGAGAAATACAAATGGAAGTATATGATCATGGAAATCGAAGAATTCCACAAGATAGGTCAAATATAGTCTATTCTTTTATGAAATAGGAGAGGAAGAGCACGGTCATCAACCATGCAGTAGTGGACTTTAATGATGAGCTGTTTAACTTTGACATTGAGGAGAAGCAGTAGAAAAAGGCTACGATCAAATAAGAAAGGAATTGAAAGAATTCCAGACTCAATACTAAGACGAAAAGTCGTGCTTTGCTTCAACTGATTCAAGCGAAGGCATGACTAAAGGAAAGTGGCTCTTGACTACCAGAGGAAGGTATCAAGAGAACTGATTGAGGATTGCCTATCAAAAGATGGAGATGAACTATCTGTTTGACTGCTTCTTCATAGAGCTCAAGAAATAAAATGGCGATCTGCATCCACTTCCTACATGGAAATCTTTTATGTTTTCTATAACAATATTATCTCAACTAAACGAAGGGACGATGACCGAAGGGTTCCATCTTGAATTGACGACCACCTCAACAGCACAAAGTAAGTCTTCATCACATATATTCTTGCCATTTCAATATCTAAATTCTTAACTACTGAATGGATTAAAATGAACACAAATTGCATTTGCTCCAATTTATTTACCTACTCATGCTAGAATTTTTTAATTTGCAAAAAGTTCATTTTTTGTGACATTTAGAAATTTATATCTAGGCCTTCATAACAAAACACATGCAAAGTCGCATGATAGCTGGAATGTATCTATGATTCAATGAAATCATTGGTTAACGAGCAATAGTGCTTAGTGTATGAGTATCAAGTAACGAAAATGAAATCAGTCATGTAAATATATAAAGTATGCATGTATATTTTGTATATGCTGCCCACGCAGAGAAAATTGCCTCTTTGTATTTATGTTTCTATAATAGTCCATAAGTATTTTTCATTCAACACCAAAAGCTTGAGCTATTAAGTATATGGTGCAAGTCATTTAAGCAATATAAACTGGTAACGGAACGTATTCCATCTTTTATTTATTTGCTTATTATTTCATTCCAAAATACAAATGGTAGGATCAATCGCATCAGATTATGATAGCAAACACTGTAATTTAATTCTTGACTTTACTTCATTGACTACAAAATACCATAAATTTTTTAGCAATTCTAATTGTTATAATTCTTATAACTCCTTATAACTCTATGTCAATTCCAGTTCCTCTTCGAATGATGGATCAATTGTGGTTGCATCACACAGTTGCTATCAAATGCAAATTTTCAATGCCTTGGACAACAAGCAACAATTTTTCTAAGCAATGAGATCCAAGAGACGTGGTGCAGATGACATAGTACTATGCCTTCTTTCCAATGTTATAAAACATTACTACTTTGACATATCTATTTTCTTTTGGCCGGAGAAATATATAGTGAGAATTTTAAGTAGATATCAGAGTAATTCATCGTCAGAGTGGGTTGCATCTTGAAAACCATGCCAACTGAGTTCTTTGTGGAGAAAAAGTAAGACGCCATTTTTTCCACATGCTATCATCCCTGATAAATGAGGTCTCAAAGTCTGCCAGCCAGCATGTGGAGAAGTATTGGAAGACCACAATGCAACGTCATCTGCGTAAATGGAAGCTCCTTTCAAATGTCCGCGAGGAATGGGAATGTCTTGAACATACTGTATATGTTAAATAAAGCGGTTCAGGAGAGAACCTTGTGGCACACCATACCTTATCGGGAAAATTCGAGATAAACAATCCGTTTCTGTTGCTGACGATTAGTCAAAATGAAGAAATCCAACGAGCTGCTCGTCACTTGCAGCTCAAGCATATCACTTGCAATACTCAAGCATTTCAGAAGTAGGCCCGAGTGCCAAACGTTGTCATTAGCTTTATTTGTGTCTACCGATGCCACTACTGAGACAAGACCACCGTTCATTGTTTGACCTATACGTTGTGATAAAAGGACTGCTTGTTCAATTCTATCTCTATTGTTGAGGAAGCCCGACTGTTCAGGTGAAAATATGTTCCGCTTTTTACAACATGCCTGCAAGCGTCTTGCGAACATTCTTTCAAGCAGTTTACCTATGCATGAAGTCAGAGATATTGGACGATGCTCTTCAGGTTTTTCAGTTATTTTCCTGATTTTGGAAGCATTCGTATAACTGAATAGCGCGATTTAGATGGAACATATCCTTCCTTCAATGATGCTGTCAAGAGTTTCGACAATGAAATAGCGATTCCAAAAGGGGAATTTTTTAACATGTCAGATGATATACCGTCAGCCCGTGGTGCTTTTCGCAATCTTAAGCGCTCCAACTCCCTTTTAACTTCGTTTGGCGACAAGGGAGGTGTAGGGTCGTCTTCCATGAGATTCTCATTCAGGCGTTGATCATTTTGACTTTCCTCTAGAAAACGATCGACGAAATCCTCTGTCTCTCGGTAGAATTTTGCGTTGAAGTTGTCTTGAACGGACCCACCAAAAGTTCTTTCCAAATGATTTGCGAACACTTTCACGCGATCTGCAGATGATGCAACACTTTGTCTGTCTGCTGTATCCAATGGTGGAATTAAAGGGGTTGGCTCCTTAAACCATTCCTTAACAACCGGCCAGAAATTGGATCCACTAGGTCCTTCTGCTAAGTGCTTTGCCTTTTGTTCAAGTCTTTCGACTTATAATGAATTGATCGCTTCGCGCATTAGTTTACGCAAGTGGTTGATCTGATGACGGAGTTCTGCATTATCTCTATCCCCATTTAGAAGACGTCGCAATCGCTTTCTTTCCTTCACAAGGAGCACTACCCACCAGGGCATTTTCAAGCATTCAGAAGGCACTCGAGGTGCATTCGAATAAAGCATTCATCTGCTGTACTCTTAAAAACTTCATCGATCTTGCTTGCATATTCTTCAATGTCATTCTTTGTTGAAATCTCATCATAAGACAGACTCTTGTAGTTTACTTTATAGATGGGACGTGAATGGCTGCCAATTTGTGATGTGGTTGGTTCTCCAAAGGAGCAGTGCAGCATCTAAATTGGATCTGACTTGAGATGGTTTGTAAATTTAGGGATCAAAGGCAAGTGATCACTAACAACATCTTCATCAACGAAAGTGCTATAAAGATTAGCGATGCTTTGGGTAGATAATATCCAATCAATGCAATCATGAAAGGCATAACTGTTATGATGAAACGTTGGAACTTAAGGATCCTTTAATATAGCATTTGTTGTTGAGTCTAATAAGTTTGCCAGAACATCTCCATTTTTATTAGTAGTTCGGCACCCAAGTTCGTTTGATCTAGCATTCAAATCACCGACGAGAATTGTATTCCGAAGTTGAAATGCCTCTTGGAGAAGAGACAAAGTGATGCTGGGACTAGATGTACTTCTGATATATTGGAAGCTACTACTGTTAGCGTGTTAGCGTGTGGTCGTATTTTCTATAGCTCTCGTCTATTGTCGAATTTTCACTGTAATCAAAGTTTTAAGTAATCGTTTCCCTTAGTTTTTGATATCGTAGTAGTCCTTATTGTGTTTGCAGTCTTTTGGTGCTAGTTTTGCTGTTGTTTTCTGATTATTTCCTTTTTTGTAGCAATTTTTTTATATAGTAGAGAACCCCTATTGTGTTGATTTTGGTGAGCTGACTTCACTGCCTTTGTGAAGCAACAATTTCACTCCAACTGTCCGAAGACTTTCTATTCAACTTCGTATTGATTTACCTAGACAGTAGGTAAGACATCAAACTGTTCGACTTTGCCATATTTTATTGTTATTGTACATAGAAATCTGATCTTTCCGCTAACTTTTGTGAAATTTCATAATGATTATGTTGCAACCAGTGTCTCCGTCAAAACCTAGCGATCGCCAATGTGGGGTTTGCAGAGATTCTATTTCGGAATTGGACATTCATGTGACTTGTGAAAAGTGTGATTTGCTCTTCCATTCCTATTGTACGAAACTGCCATCGTATGAATTTATTAAGTATATAAAAACAAAACGGATATATACTTGTGACACTTGTATGTTCAAAATTTATCCTACTGACATCCAGAACATAGCGAAACAAAATGAATCACATCAAAATCAACAAAGCAAAGAAGAACTAGATTGTGAAGCCGAATTCGATAGAATGAAGCAAAGACATCATCGAGAAAGAGAAGATTTGCTGACATCAATCAATACTTATGAACAAGAAATGAAGAAAAAGGATGAAGAAATTAGAAACTTACAAGCAGAAATCATACAGATGCGGTTGGCGGAAATCGATGCGAGAAGGATAGAAGCAAATAAAAGCCAAGAAAAGAAAGACAATGGAAGCGAAGACTCTGACGAAGAAGATTGTACAAATAAAGAAGACGATGACGTTGAAGACACAGAATATTACTTGAAGCAAATCAATATGAAAATAAGAAAAATGGGCGACAACATGAATGAAATTCATTCAACGGTTAACGCAATACGCGAAGAACGCTTCAGAACGGTACGAGTAAGCCCACCAAAGTCCAGTTTCCCTAAATTCATACCAATAAATACAACATCAAGCCAATCTCCGCAAGCAGAACAACGTCCTATTGAAGCAGATCGAGTTAACCAGCAGGAAGTTCAACGTTTGCATCAACGGTCATCTCATCAAAGACCGCCTCAACACCAAAGTTCTTTGAAATTCAAGTCATGTTACATTTGCGGTAGACGTGGGCACCTCTCGTGGAATTGCTGGTTTAACAACAACTACAACATGAGACCACAACCAAGAAGATATCCTGGACAGCATACTCATAGAAGAACAATGCCATATAGAAGACAGTGGAGAAATTTCCGACACGATGAAAATTATGAGTGGGCTAACGAAAGAAGATACCCAAGAAATCCATATCATGATCAAAGACCACACGGAAGACGACAACATCAATTTTATGAGAGCAGAAATTATCGAAGAGAAAATGATCAATTTCCTGAAGAAAGAATAAGACCATTGTCGCCTAACCAATATCAACAACAAAACACTCATTATAGAACAAAAGATAACAGCTACACAAATCATTCAACACGTTCTAATTACAATAATAACCGTTATTTTTGATGAAGTGAAGGAAGGAGAGGAGGAAAAAACTGATGCTGAAAAGAAACAGACAAAGCATGCTAATATAGAATTATTCTATGTCAATATTAATGGATTAAATGAGGATAAAATAAAAAATGAGGATTTTTTACATGATATTCAGGAAGCTAATATCATATGTCTAACAGAAACACATTTGACTCTTATCCAAGCTCAACCGGTGCTTAAAAATTGCTACGGTCTTCATACAATAGCCAATAGAAACATCAATCGCGGGAGAAATATAAAAGGTGTCTCGATATATATAAAAGAAACTGATGATATTTCAATGCTAGATATTGAAAGTTTGATTAAAGAAAAAGGAAATCTCCAAATACTCAAATTAAAAAGTACTCATTGGAATAATTTAGAACATATATTCCTGATTGTTTGTTATGTAGATAACCGAGATTCAAAATACAAAGACAGAGAAATATATGAAAATATTAAGCAATACATGATCCAATTTAGAATGGAAAACATAATAATGATCGGGGATTTCAATGGTCGTATTGGCAATGAAACAAACTATGTCACTTGTACACTTCCAGAAAGAAAGTCAGATGACGTTTTGATAAATCCGATGGGCCGACATTTAATTAACTTTTGTAATGAAACTTCTTTGATAATTGCGAATGGTAGGTTAGAAAATAATTCTGAGGGTAGATGCACTTATTATAGAACTCAAAATGACGAGATACGTAAATCAGTAATTGACTTTCTTCTTATATCGGAATCAATGGTAAATAATCTTAATTCCTTTCAAATAATGGAACCGGTTCCATATACGGATCACTCTCCAATGATAATAGAATTATAAATAAAATTGATATCAGAATTTGAGAAACAAAATCATCAACCTGATCAGGATTGCCATCATACCAAAGTAATCAAACCTCATAAATGGAAAAGCGATATGAAAAATAGCTTTAACCATAAAAAGTTTATTGAAAGATGTAAAGGTCTAAACAAACAAATTTTGAAAAACGATCTTTCGGTTGAAAATATCTATAATGAACTAAGCAACATTAATTCGATTTGCATAAAAAATGTCAAAAAGCCAACTCGAAAAGTTGTTCTTTCAAATGAAACACGGAAATTTAGAAAATGTTATAGGAAGAATGTTTCTCAATGGAAAAAATTCCCAACAGCTGAAAATTTATGTAGACTAATGGAAAGTAAAAGAATCTTAAATAGAAAAGTGAAAGCGGATAGAAGATTGGAAAAGATAAAGAAATTAAGAAATTTAAGAAATGCAAGAAAAAATAATGATCATAGAGAATATTGGCAACTGATAAATGAAAATAAAACTGTTAAAAAAACTAACCGCAAATGTGTATTAAAGGCTTCAGATTTTTATTCCTACATTGTAGCTAATGACTTAAAGGTATCAAGTAGTACATGTTTGTCTTACAACAGTTTACCAAAAATATTGCAAGGCCAAGTAAATGCTGATAATCTGAATAATAGAATTACAAAAACTGAAATTGTAAATGCTCTTAAAGAATCCAAGTCACAGAAAACAAGTGGCCCTGACAGAATAACTTATGAAGCATTAAAGATATGCGAAGACGAGACAATTGATACTCTAGAAACGCTGTATAGCTATGTACTGAATGATGCTGATGAAATTCCTTGGAGAAGTAGTTGGATTACACCAATATTCAAAAAAGGAAATAGAGCTGATCCAAATTCATATCGATATATCAACCTATCATCCTGCATAGAGAAGATTCTGACGAGAATTATAAATATGCGACTCAACAATTGGTTAATGGAAAATAACGTTATTAAGAAGAACCAAACCGGTTTTAAAAAGGGAAGTTCCGCATTGGATAACGTGCTGATTATCAAGGAAATTATGCAAATTTATAAGAATATAAAACAACCATTATTTCTATGTTTCGTTGATTTGTCGAAGGCTTTTGATTCCATTCCGAAAAGAAGATTGACTGATAAATTAAAAAGTTTGATGCCCGAAAGTCAAATTTTGTCATTGATCATAAGCACCATTATCAATAAAGAATACGAAATTTTACATTGTGGCAAAGAAACACAATCCTTTAAACTTGAAAATGGTATTCCACAGGGAGATGTTCTATCACCAACTTTATTCAGTATTTACATAAATGACTTTATTGATATCTTAAATGATAACAAAGACACGATTGATCCAGTAAGACTATTTGATTTGGAAATGTCATCAGTCATATATGCGGATGACATATTGCTCATGAGCGAAAGCATGCATGGTTTGAAAAGTCAATTTAAATTTCTTTACAAATATTGTACACATAATGGCCTTAGCATTAATTATGATAAGACTAAAATCATGACTCACAATATAGCTACTAAAATAGACAGAATTGACATCGTTCTTGATGAAAAATTGACATCCATAGAAGTAGTTGACAAATATAAGTATTTAGGAATGTGGATATCAAAAAGTAACAAAATTCATTTGGAACAATTGACAACTAAGGGAAAGCAAGCCTCTTATCTAGCAGCTAAACAGCTAAAAGAGTTTGGACAAGTTACTGGAGATATTTTAAAGAATACATTTGAGATGCTTACGTTATCAAAAATGAAGTACTGTGCCGAATTCTGTTTCTTTAATAATTTAAAAAGTTTAGATCAAATTCAATATCAATTTTACAAAAGATATTACCATCTAAAGCAGACTACACCCAATTATTGTCTCATTGGTGAATTTGGAATATGTCCTATGGATGCTCATTTCTCGAAGGCAGCTATGTGTTATTGGATAAAAATAATTACGAGAAATGAAAGAAGTTTGATAAGAGAAGTATATGATGCAATATATCTCAATATGACTTCAGATGGTCATGGTAGTAGATATACTTGGTGCTGGCGAATAAGGCAGTTACTTACAAAACTCAGCCTGACAAATCTATGGGACGAACAGGTAACGGCTGACAAAGGAAAATATTTGAGAATTGCAAAAAATCGAGTGACCCATTACATTAGAGAAAAATGGATATCTACAGTAAAAGATAGTCATTCTGGCCTGAATTATTTAGAATTATGTGGTTTTGAGAATACTATGAAATCATATCTGAATTTTGATATTGAATACAATGACATCAATATATTATTAAAATTTCGAACAAAAAATCATAAATTAGATTTCGTAACTGGCAGTTACGGAAATCGACTGCGATATGAAGAGCGTTTATGTGAGCTATGTGATAATTCGAAAGTGGAGACTCTGTATCATTTCATGATAGAATGCTCACTATATCAAAATTTACGACAAGAAACAGCGCCTTTGTTATGCAACTGTAGCAATACAACAGAATTCAATAAATTGATGAATATTTTAACTCCAAAACTGGTAAAATCCATCGCGAGGTTTCTCAAAAAAGCAAACGACTTGCGAACGATAACTAAGGAAATCACTAATCAATAAATATGAAATCTGGAAATTTATTTTCGTCAATTCTCCTCTCCTTCCTGTTCAGAATACATTTTAACAACACCGACCGCACGCTGTTTTCTGCCATCAAACTATGTTTTTTATGTATGTGAGCACACATGCTCCTGTTTTCCAATGTTCTTGGAAATAAACATTTTTGACTTTTGACTTTTGACTTTTGACTTTGACTTTTGACTTCTGATAGGAGACACGCACAAGGAAATTATTGTTAACCACCGTCCATTTGGAATTTTTACTTTTACACCCACAAGTCGATTTCTGTTGACAAATCGTAGAATAGGATCGCGATGTTCAAGTTCTTTATGCACAAGTAAAACACAACCTGGACCATTCAAATCATGAGGAAATTCATAGGGTACTTTTTTCAACAGACGGAAAATAGCTGTGCGTCTTGGTGGATAATTTGTACATAATTTGGAAAAGCATCTCTCCATAAATTCGACAATTCAGGAAATCTGACTCTTGTATCTTGTATAGAAATTATAGAACAGTTAATTGTTGCCGCCCATAATTCTTCTACATGCGTTTTTCTTCACCAATATAAAATTCTTTTGCTTTGTAAGACTGTTACATAACAAAACTTTTGATATTATGATCGTAGAATTTGAAAGTCCATTTGTCAACATATTGTTTGGCAGATGCAATTGCTTTTGTAGTCCTGTGGGTGAGCCACTCACAATTGTGACATCGTCCGCATAAGAGAATGGACTGAATGAGATATATGAAATATCAGTTATCAGTCCGATATCAGTTATAGATTTCCATGCAAAACACTCGTATTCTGCATAGATCACTCGCAAAAGCTCGCGATCAATGCAGAATACTCATGTTTTGAAACTATGAAAATAATCTCCATACCTCACATTTGTATATGGTGCAATATTACAGTTCAGTCAGATATCTGAACCGCAACATGCTGTAAGGCTGAGGGTCGTCAGGCCCGAAGCCATAGCATATTGCGGTTCTGAGATCTGAATTGCAACATCATTGTGTTAAGGTTATCTATGATTGAATCGCAACATAATAATAATAACTTTATACGCGTCAAGGAAAGACAAATGCATTATAAATTATTAATTATTATACGCTAAATCGGTATATTGCGGTTCAACATTTCAACATTGAAAAATATACGAACCTTTGCACTAAATCCCTTCCACAGAAAGAATGAAGCTATCTGATCGTAGGTTAGAAATCAGCGAATCCCATAGAAATGCAAATGCCGATTACTAAACTAAGATAGCAAGCAATCCTACCTCTGTGAACACTTCATTTTGTTTGTTTGATTTTTATACTATCAATGAAATTTCTGTATTCAATTGAAGCTATGCGTAGAGCATAAACCTAGAATAAAGAAACGCTTCAATAATAAACGATAACGCACTTTAATCCTTTATCACATTGCGTATTTGAAAATGTTCAAATCTTTATGATGCATGTATCAATATGCGATTGATCAAAGAATTCAATAAATGCGATATTTTGCTTAAAGAACAAATATTTGATCAAAAATAAATATCTGCCATAAATTCAGAAACTGAGAAATCAGAGGCAAAGTGAAATGAAGGAAATCAAGGATGAAAAGAATAATCGTTCGACATATTTAGCAAAACGAGATGAGAGGAAATTGCAAAAAGAGCTAAAACGGCATGATAAAAAAACTGAGGCCTGGAAAAATAGACTATCCAAACTAAAGGCGAGCTTGCATACCTACAAAGAAGATTTTCTAAGTAGAAGAGATAGAAAAAAGTTTTGGAAAGAAATATTTAGATGGAACAAACGGAATAAACTTGAAATAACTCCTGGCAGAAGTCTAGGAGCACCAAGTGTAGGGAGGCGCGATGATTTAGTGATTAAGATTGACGAAGGAACTAATACCGATGCATTTGAAACACGCTTTCAATTCACAGGAAAAAATTGTGCATCAAAAACTTTGTTTTCAAATGAGCAAAAGTCCGCTACACATGAATTACCAGCACTTCATTGCAAAACGTCACAACGAGCCAGTGCTAAGGATGCTATTGAAGAGATAGTGGAGCATCTAACTAAAGTTGGGGATTTAAGTATTGAAGATAAATTTATTCACAGATTAGGTCTGTCGGATGATAAGTCAACAGTTCTTAGATATCAAAACCAAAAATATTGCATTCCAGAACTTTCAGCACTTGACAATACTCAGTCTAAGGTGGAGGCATCAAAGATATTCGAGATCCTAAGATTGAAAAATGCAAGCCATGATGCAAGCTTACATAATGGTCATCAAACAAGGCAAATGGATGATGACATACCAAATAGCACGAGAAGAAAGACAGCGGGGATGGTCACTAGGTCTACACCTGACACCATCATGCATCAAAAGAGATTTATTGATGACCATGCACAGCAAACCATGAGATCATTAAAAAATACTGATACTTTTGATCGGGGTGATAAGCAATATGACTATCTGAAAGAAACACTTACATTACCAGATCATATAAGTAGAAGAAAAAATCGAGGTGATGCTATACAGCAGATCAATTTGTCTGATCTGATAACAAAGAATACTGAAATCCTTAATGAAATAAAAGATTTGAAATCAAGTTTGCATTCTGGTTTAAGATCTGCGATCAGTGCATCAAAGGAAAGTGATTTAATAAATCAACAAAACGCATTTGATGTTCCAGACAGGCATCGACAGAAATCAAAGAGATCTGTGAACATAACTGAGGCAAATAAACACTTTGAAAAGCTAAATAATGATTATTGTTGGTTTTCGAAAGAAAATTTGACAACGAATCCGATGAATTCAAATAAAAGACAGACAAGGGATGACAATTATCTTATTGAAAATCTTTCAGTGATAAAATCTGAACACACTGAAATTCATAAGGCATTGAAGGATCTTAAACTAAGTCTGCAATCAAGAGCAATGAATAAAACTTCAAGTAAAGAAAATATGGGTGATTGTGTTCTCGACGAATCGATGGTAGTCGATTACGCCAACATGAAGACAAATGCGGAAACTGTGAAAGACTCATGTCATTCATTGCGAAAGCCATTGGCATTCACTAAAAGTATGCTGAGTACCGGTAGCTACAACAAAGAATGTTGCTGTAGCGACGAATCAAGTACATGCTCATATTCTTCCTCTGCTTCATCATGCAGCTGTAATTGCTATTTGGAAGCCAAAAGCTCAATGTACTGTTCTAATCCAATAAACTGTTGTAATCGGAATTAGTGAACTCGTAATGTATAACATCATCTCTATCAAATTAATTTGCTCAATATGAGCCGACATCAACAATGCTTGTTTTATCATGATTCAATATGTGGAGATATGTCTGCACGGATTTGTGGATTCCGTACGTTATGAAAATGACGGCGGATCGCGGGTGCAGTGGTGACAAAGTGGCGATTCGCATCCCCTCCGGATTAGGCTCGATTCCGTGGTCAGGCGAACGCGGCCATGAACCAAATTGGTGCTGTTGGTATTCAGAGTCTTAAATTCCTCATATGCACATGGTTCACTAAATCAATGCATATGTTTGAATGTTCTTCATGCCACCATGCCTCATTAAGTGATATTACAGTGTATATTTCTTAATATTCTTCATGCTACCATGCCCTCTGAAACCCATTCATGCATGTTTGTGAATCCTCTTCATGCCACCATGCCCTCTGAAACCCATTCATGCATGTTTGTGAATCCTCTTCATGCTATCATGCCCTCTGAAACCCATTGATTCATGTTTGTAAATCTTCCTGAATAATATCTATCAATTATCTGCAAAATTGAAATTCAAATTTAGAATGAAAAGTTATTACAGTTGAGCCGACAGCTCGAGATCTTTGTTCAATTTTGTCACTGAATTATGTCACTACCTGTGGAGTACCGTGCTTCTGAACCATGGGTCTTCGCTCCGCAATGGATTCCTATCTTTGCACCAGACAACAAAATGATTGGGGTATTCAAATTACTAATTGGACGCTGATATTAATTTCAATGAATTTTTAAACGTGTTCCATGCTGTATACTAGAGCACATACATGGATGTGAAACTAGTACAAATCGCAAGTTCGTCATTCTAACAGTAGGCCGAAGAAATTTCAATGCGATATACAGGGTGGTTGCAAAGTCGCTCCCTGATTCTACTTAGCTAGGGTTGTACGGTAACTTACCCGACGGTAAGTTATCGGGTAACATATATTTAAATTACCGGGTAATTTATTATAAAATTGTTGTTTTTCAGATATTGAGCAGTCTTCCACTTTGTTTTAACTCTTAAATATATTTTTAACTGACTCCTTGTAAATTTTTCTACATTTCAAGACCGGTTTCACTTTAAACACGTGTGTAGTTATCGATGTAGAGCAAATTGAACATTTTTGTCATTTTTGGATACATTACCGATTCTTTTAACCTGGCAATTGTCGTCAGATCTCCTTGATTATGTTAGATAGCTGTGGCACTAAATACATTAGTGTTGATGTGCTCTATGTTAAAATTTGTCGGCTGTATTATGATGTAGGACCTATAATTTGGATGGTGTAATACTGGTCTTGCCGTAGCTTTCAGTCGTATGTAAAAAGTCATGTGTGAAATCTTGTGTTTGAAGAGTTTATCTAGTTTATCAGATCAATCATAATATGCCTTTTATAACTGATGATTTTGTCGTGTTATAATTGTCGGCAGTGGCTTTCGCCGCAACCTAGTTGGATCAATAAGCGTATTTTGGCTACTGATCCGCCCTTAATAATGTCAAATTACTGTATTTTGTACCACTAGGACGCAGCGGTACCTTCATGCTAAATTGTACAATTAGCCTTGTACATCCCTTTACAAATCGATCGCCTCATCTGTTGGCTCAAACGTTGTAGGCCACATAAGTTCTGCTTATCGCAATCGCAACCATGTATTTCCGAAAACCTAGATGAACTACCACTCTTCCATTTCCATTTTGGAACGGAAATGGAACTAGTCCGTTCCGTTTCCAGTGTTATATAATAGACAGGTGCGATAATTACACGTAGGCCTACTGGAATCGCATGCAGTAAGGCAGTGGCGATGCGAGTTCAAGACTGACATGATCTACTATCGCATTTTGTACTCAATGCACTTTCGGGATCTGCCGAGTAAGGACTCAGTCCACAGAAAAAAGAATTGCCAGTTTTAACCATTTATTGGTAGGCCCCTATTATTACGCAATGAATATTATATTCATAACTCCGTCTATTCATTACACCTTGGAAAATATTTCTTTCAATCTGAATTAATACAAACATAGACATTCTGTATGAGAAAAACAAAAATAACTCACACAGACCTAGGTAGTATGAGTCTTAAAATCTTAAATTGCAGTTTTCTTAAGAAACGTTGAAAAATCACATTCCTGGTTTTACCCTTACACTTTTCAATAGTTTTCGTAGGCTATGAAATGTGCGAAATAGATTTAACAAGTCAAGATAGTGCTAGCGACTACCAATAAGGTTACAGAGCACTGGTTTAGAAGATATTGAAGGGCCCCTTTAGGACCGTGTTCGGGGAAAAGAACAGGTAGGGCCGAGGGTCAAGACTAGAAATACATCTTAAGTGAAAGACAAGAAATGATGTTAAAGATTAAGACAAGAAAGCCTAGGAAAAAAAGAAGTTATCTGATATTTGTCTTCTCCAGTCTCCTGCAATAAACTTTTCATCTTATTGTCAGGGGTCGCCTTGCGATGTGCATGTGGTCACCACTCTCCTACGCCAATCCACTCGATCATTCGTCGCACGTGTACTTTCTGCTAATCTCATCTGTGGAAAATCCAGACCCTTTGCTAATTTAGTGAATGAAGAACAAACAGCACGAGTTGGCGAAGCCTTTCGTTCATTTTATCAAGGCAATACTTGAACTGTGAAATGCAGATACAGTCAGTGTGGAATTATGTAAAACTGAATGGTTCTCAACATCGGACTGTGATAAGGAAATGATTGACCGTATGTGACTTCAAGCTAAAATGAAAGTTGAATCAGAAAGTCTCAAATCAACTACTGAGAATATCTGTCTCCAATAGAGAAGTGAAGGGTAAAATCAATACAGTCAAACTTCAATTGAAAATAGTTATTCTGAGGTTTTTTTAAATTTCCATTGTTGTGCACCATTTTCTTGCCACGTCAATCTTTAACACGCGTATATAAGATATTATCCACTTTTTTTCAATTTTTTCAATGTCTCTTGATTCGTGGTCTGAAATAAATATGCATCATGTCGGCATAGCCAGGGAGTACTAAAAATAGATATGACGGCCGGGAGGCAGAACTAAGCGTGCGTGCAATCAGAGCTGGAGGCCGGTATCTGCAGCGCGCCAGCTATCGCGTATCTTGTTGATGGTACAATATTCACAAAGAGAAGTATCAAACTATCAATGCTTCCGATTCTGTGCAGAAACATTTCTGAAAAATTGCATACTAAGTAATGTACATACATTATGATGCGGTACTTATGTATTTTATATTCTATCACAAGGGTGAAAAGCCGCTACATACCAGAACTACATACTTTGTGTGACAACATAGATAATTGCTGGGATTTTAGACTTAAGTCAACGTTACAAAAATGTAGAAACAATGGATCCGCTTTATAATCAAAGTAGGTACATGTTTTTTAGGAAGAACAGGTTGTTGCTAACATTTCATTTACTTAATTTCTGCTTCTTGCGTTCATTGCAATCAATAGTTTGAAACAATTCATTGCTTTTTCGAATAAAGCCTTTTTGGAAAATATTTGTTATTCTTCTAATAACGCTTTGTCTTCTGTCAATTTCAAAAAGAAAAATGTGATGCAGGGATTCAAATGCCCGAGCTAGTCGGTAGCTGCAGGTCCGATGAGAAAAATGTTCATATAAACAATAACATGTAAGGATAAAATTGAAAATACACGAGTCTGGGAAGCACAATTTGCCCCTTGAAACCAGCAGCAAAAATTCACTGTCTTCTCACGGCCTTCACTAGAAGGACTGAGAAGATCGGAGTGGACGTTTTCTTTTTTTGACACATAGCCTGCTATGTAAAATAAAGCGTTTCGCTCATTTATCGATATTTCCTGAATGAAGTCAGGAATATTGTCGAAAATGTCCCATTCTTCTTCGGTGAAATCACTCCTACAGCAGCTATCAGTCAAATCACTTAGGATTTTATCGTCAATTGCTTCGAAGTCATTAATTATCGAGAGACGGCGAATTCGGGCGCCCATAAGTATCTGTTCAACTGCTAAGTGGTAAAGTCCACCGAACATCTGGCGATATATGCCAAATTCTGCCTCAATAACATCACTCTGAAGATTACCCAACAAAATATATTGAATTGTGTTATCTTTATTAAGTAGCGATTTAATCAAATCACAGAAGCCGTCAAGAGTCTGTGTGAGACTACTTCGAGTTTCTTTTGTCAAAGAAAGAACTCTTACATGTCTTGGCACTGATGAAATGGTGTTATCGTTGACGATTTTAAAATTCTCACTCATATTTCGAAGAAAATGAATTTGAGGATCAGAATAGGAGCTGATCGGTCTTCTGTCAGGATCATTCAATTTGATATGAGCATCTAAACTCTTAATATTCAAGATTTTCCACATCTTCACAATATTAAAAATGAAAGAAGCCGTCTGTGTTTTGCCATCCTGAGCTAGTGCAGCCACGGTTTTCTCATGAAATACCTGCAAAGCCAAATTAACGCTCTGCTTGTCAAAATTGGAAGGAAATAGTGATCTATGTGATAAAGTTGTCCTACGAACAGTTTGATTCTTTTCATTATCATGAAGCTCGATCAAATCAGACCATTTCGCAAGGGTGGGTGAACACTCGCCTGGAATCATAAATTGCAAGCGTTGTGTCTTCTCAGTTTGCCAGTTATTTCTAATACTTTTTAGAAGGTGGACAGGGTCGAAAAAGAAGTACAAATCTCCTGATTCATTTACTGGGTGTTTTATTTTGAATGAATGTGACGACACTGATTTTTTTCGCAGATTATTATGAAGTTTTCGATTAGTGGACAGATTATCACTCATGATTCCTATTACTTCTGCACCTAGGTTCTCAACTATTTGGATTAGTTTCATGAGCTGATCCTCGAGCAAGTCTACAGAGAGCTTGAAAACGGGTATTAATCGAATAACGATGGAACCTTTGCCGAAAAGTGGCTTTAACATAAATGCCAGAACCGTTCTAGCGAATTTCGTTTCGTCATCTGCTGAATACCCGATAATGTGTCCAGATCTGTATCTTACAGAAGGCTTGACATAGACTTCGTCAAAAACTATCAGGCATTTCCTCTTAATAACTGGTAATTTATCTATGAACAATTTAGCTACTTTCCAGGAGTCGTTTTCTGTTCCTACTTCCGATACGCTACCAACAGTTGTCATCAAGCTATCAGGGTGTGGCAAAGGAAGGATTGTTCGCAAATGCTTATATGCTGCTCTACTCACCAAATAGATCGAAATAGCTTTCATTGTTAGGAATGCAGTAAAACGGCGTCCATTTGGCTTGATCACACATAGAAGAAGTAGCTGTAGAATGAATTCAAACTGCACATCCAGCACATTCAGTTCCGAAAGGGATGATTTGATGCGGTTGGCACCAGCTTTTACTTCGGACTTTTCTGATAGCTCAGCTGTTTTCACACGCGACAAAATAGCATCAAGTTGAGACCAACGAGTAAGTCGATACTGAAATCCTAGGACGTCCTTCAAATATGTGTGTGAAATCTCTGTATAACGTCGAAATGCACTCACAGAAAAGTTGGAGTCAATGCTGACGGAGAATTCAATGTCTTGAAATGTATTATTGAATGATAACAGTCGTACATTTTCCGTCTCAGCGATGATGTGAACGTCAGCTGGCATTTGATGATGTCGAATATTTTGTACAAATACTTTGAAGTCACTTTTGATCAAATCTTTCTGGTTGAAAAGCTCTAGTTCGTCGGGAAAAGTGTTGCGCGATGATGAAGATATATTTCGATGATCGACTTGCCTGTCGCTAGAAGAGGCGGTCTGCCGTTGAAATGAGGTTGGGCAATTAACAAAAATAGTCGGAGGGGTTGCAGGAACCTCACGTCCAAAAACCTTTTTCATTGCAGTCATCTCAGGCCAATGCTTTCTGCAAATGCCCATATTTCGCGTTACCGAATCGCGAGCGATATAGTTCGGTAGAACGGAGATCCATCTGTTCAGTTCGTCTTCGTCTTTCGGGAATCGATAAACTGATACCTTGCTATCATCGGACGAATAATTTGTTCGGCAATTTGCCACACTGCACTTTCTAGGCATTCTTCCGGTAAGAGCAATAGATGGGAGTCGAGACTCGAGACGCTGCGGTTACACTTAGCTGAGTGAACAAAGTAGCTCACTTTCATGTTTTCACACGCTTTTGTACCGCGTCACTGTCTACAGATACCGGCCTCCAGCTCTGATCGCACGCACGCTCAGTTCTTCCTCCCGGCCGTCATATCTATTTTTAGTACTCCCTGGCATAGCCTACCTGTAGTCCTTTATCCACTAATGAAGCCTTATGACGATGGGTCTTTCTAAATTATGCAATTTGCAAATGTGATTTTTTTCGAATCAAGCGCAGACTATCTGATGAACACGAAAAGATCTTGCTCATGTACGTAAGGATAGGTTAAACTTCATCGCCGAAAATGATAACCAAATAAAGATACCCTGGTACAGAATAAAATCATTGGATTACTTAATGACGGACTCTTAGTAAACATTCACTGTGAGTCATCAGAACCGGAAAATCAGATAATAGACCATGTAGCGCCTTCGAAGGCCCAAATATTTTCAGGGGAAGAGCCAGAAGTAACCGATGATGCTGAAATACATTTTTCCCTTTATCACTTTCTTAAAATAAATTCTGTCGGAATCAATGTAATCGATGTAACTCGGATAACTTGGAAACAAGAAAATATCCATAGCCTATATTAAAACTACATACTCATTTCCCCCATGTTCTGCAAAACTTTGCTCATTTTATCCCGTTTCACCTAAGATGCCATAGGCCTAACTGAAGAAAAGGCCGCAACTTTCAGAAATGTAATGTGCACTTGAGATCCCCAAGATGACGGCTGTCCTCAATGATAGTCTTGGTTGGCGAAATTTCGTCCATGAGAATCAGTATGATAGACATGCTCACATAAGTAACGGCTTCATAAAAAGTCATGGGATCCTTCACAACTGTAATAACACTTTCTTTGGCACGGTTTCCTCTCATGGCATTTCAGGAAGTGTCAAACATGTCACGCACGGGACAGTTTTGATTTCTTTGTAAAATATTAGAAATGTACAAAAGCGTTATTGATCTAACTTACCATATTTTGCAAATAAAATACTCACAGAATATACTCACAGATAAATGAGGACATCAAGTATCATTTCCTCTCAATGAGATAAATAGAAAAAAACTACTATTGAAATAATCGATTTTTCGTTAACTTTTAGTACATAGCTGTATAATTAATCAATTTTTAGTATAAGTGACAAAATTCAACAGATACAACCAATCATCACTCTACCAGTAACGGAGAAAAATATCAACTACAATTTCTTCATTAATTCATAAACTTGATGTCCCGTGCGGCGTGCGTGACAATCGAAAAGCAATTATTGATGAATTAAAAAACTGATTTTTCACAAAACCAGGAATAGCATGTGAATCAATTGTCTGTCTTTTTAAACCTCAACGGTATGTCTTATCCTATCTAACAAAATGTGCAAGACTTTGGAATTGAAGTGCTCGCACTTTAGGCGACTCTGTCATGGAACATGTCCCAAGGAAAAATTTTATTACCAAACGATCAGTCAAATCATAATACCTATTTCTCGAATTAAAACGGTAAATTGTAGAAAGTACATTTCAAATCAAATCATTTCCACTTACCGGAAACAAACACCCCCATTAACATGCATCTCAATCAGGGTTGCGGAAGCGTTTGCGTCTCCATTGCTTCCAGGCCCACGGGAAGCGCTTTTGACTGGAACATTCCATCCAAATTCCTGTCACTATAACATGGGGCTCTTTATGTATGTATACCGATCGCTTCTTAAATTTCATAATTGAGCTTCTTTGCAGAATGCCTACAATACTTTGTTATTGTTACTTATTTATGATATCACTTATTCAGTTGTCTACTCATATAAACTGTAAAATCCATTAATGAAAAAATACATCAGACTTTATTTTACGATAGGTCTCCATAACCTTGTTTTATATGCGTAGGCAGAACACAGCAGACATATAATAGGTGAATTGGGAATAGGCTAAATGACAGTGGAATTTTATAGAATAGGTTTAAATAGTATGCCTATCATATTTATTTTTAGATGCCATCTATCTTTTCGCGCTAGTTTTCTGTGCTCCCGTTTCCGCTTTCACTCGAAATTACCGCTTCCGTTTGCGCAACACTGATCTCAATGACATTGATGAATTGGAGGATATGATAGATTTATATGTTTTAGGTACATTTTTTTATTTCCATTATATCTCAAAACTCACATATCACTTTCTTTTTTAGATGCCGAAGAACTTTTGCGATGTTTGGAATCATTTCTCAAAAGTTACTGTTGACAGAAAAATGAAAGGATTTTGTAGGTATTGTGATACCTCATTTGTCGCAAACGCCACGAGAATGAGATGCCATCTAACCGAAGGATGTCCAAAGGCCCCACCAGAAGTGAAAGAATTATACAGAAAGGAAGTTGTCAATCAGTCAGTTGCATCATCACGAAAGCGAATGAAGATAATGGCCTTTCGAAGTCTACCCACAGATAAGTAATGGGAAGAAGACCGTTCCAGGACAACGAAAAATTTGAAAAATTGGTATTTTTAAAAACGCCTAAATTTAAAAATTTTGGTCATTTTTCAGGTTATGAAGACCTAAATTTATGAATTTTAACTATTTTTCAGGTTATGAAGACCTAAATTCATAAATTTAGGCGTTTTTAAAAATACCCAATTTTTCAAATTTTTCAAAATCTCAAATTTGAGAATTACAATTTTTACCTTGAAAATCATGACCGTTCCAGGACACTGAAAATCATAAAAGTTAAGAATCTCAAATTTGTGATTATGATTATTTTCTTGCTCAAATCATGACCGTTCCAGGACACCGAAAATCATAAAAGTTAAGAATCTCAAATTTGTGATTATGATTATTTTCTTGCTCAAATCATGACCGTTCCAGGACACCGAAAATCATAAAAGTTAAGAATCTCAAATTTGTGATTATGATTATTTTCTTGCTCAAATCATGACCGTTCCAGGACACCGAAAATCATAAAAGTTAAGAATCTCAAATTTGTGATTATGATTATTTTCTTGCTCAAATCATGACCGTTCCAGGACACAGCATAAGAAAAATTGGTAATTTTAGGAGTAGTTAAAATAACCCCAATTATCCCTAAATTTATGAATCTTTAATCATTTTTATGTCTAAACCAGGTTAAGAACCCTCTAATTCATATTTAAAATAAGTCTGGGGGGAAAATTATTTCTTTAAAAATGGATGAAACAAAAGTGGAAGAAACCTCAAAAATGGAAGAAACTTCGAGAATATATCCTTCGTTATCACAGTTAAAAATAACTGAATTGAATAAAGAAAAACACAAGGATAGAATAAGGTATATGAAAAGAAATAATGTTATGAACAAGCGATGAAGGATGTTCACTAGTACTAACTAATAACATTAACACTTTCACTTAATGTTGTTGCGCTGCTTGCTGTTGCGCTGCTTGTTCTTCGTTAATTTGATTTATAACTTGTTCATAAGTTGGCGGCCCTGTTGTATCGACGTTGTTCGATGATATTGTTGATTGTTCAATAATTTGATCGTCCCGTTCTTGTGATAAGGTTCTATTTAAAGAAAATATTACTGTCTGCCGTTGTTCAATTAAGTTTAATATTTTCTTATCAATTGTATAATTTATGTGCGAGTCCCCGATCCATTCAAAAATTCTTCCGATATCCAAGTGTAAGAATATTTTACTTCGTGCTTGCAGATGTATGATTTCCCTTGTTAACTTCTGAAATCTTCTCCGCTTTGTCTCCAATCGAACAGATCTTTCAGTAGATCCAACCATTGTGATGATAAAATTTAAACTAAGATTGTAATGTGTCGCGTTTTATGAATTGTGTCTGTGTTTAAATAGTCAGTGAAAATTATTAATGGTGATCTAAGCAAAGCGGCATTGTAGGTGAATGAAGTTTGCTTGACAACATAATGGTATGACATGACGGGTATGATTTAATGTACTTGAATGTCAATGGGGAAATTGCACGCATTGTAACTCATTTCATCGAACAAAACTCAAACCACATCCGGAACCAGAACCAAAACTTTTCTGGTTTTGGCTTGACAGTCGGTCTCGACTGTCGATACTGCGATATTGTATTGAATGATTGCTATAACAACAGAATATTCCCTCAAAGCAGAGAATGAATTAATAGATTGCTTTTATGTTATTAACGCTATGTTATAAATGCACAACCCGTATGATCGCCTAAAACAATCATGCGGTTTGAGAAATGTGGTAACAGATGTTGCTATTGTCTGAATACAGATAAAACAATCAATATCCTCTTAATGAGAGTTCATAAAAATAAAATGGTACATTGTTAAACAATACATTTTATCTTCTATAAAAATGAGTAACATTAGAGACTTCCTAAAAATATACGGCAAACAAACCACGTCAAATTTCGATTTAAATAAGATCGCAAATAAACTGGGAATAAAGAATTTTCACGTATTGATGAGAAATGAATTGCAGTTGATTAAAGATGTGCGAAGCACTAGCTCTGCTAATAAACCGATTCCTTACAATGTAACTTTTTAATTTAATCTAAATTAAATCATTTCAAAATCGAATAAGTAGTAAGGAAAGTCATCATTATGCGACAGTTTTTTAATTCAATGCCCGCCTTCTGATTTCTAGGGGTCCTTATAAGAAATTTTTTTAATTAAGTTCTTAAAATTATATGGAACGCAAACAACAACGATTTTTGATCTTAAGAAAATCGCAAATCAATTGGGAATAAAGAATTTTCACATATTGATGAGAGACGAATTACAATTGATCAAAAATAAGCCAACTGTAAATTTCGTAACAAATCTCCATACGTCAGATCAAAAAGGAGTACATTAGACAGCAGCTATGTCTAATAAAAATGGAGATGATTACTATTTCGACTCTTATGGACTTCCCCCAACAAATGAAATAAGAGAAATACTTGGAAATGGAGCATACAATACGTTTCAAATTCAAAAACCAGGAACTACTTATTGTGGTCAATTATGTCTTTATGTTTTATTTAAATTACAAGAAGTACCATTTCTTGATATTATGTTAGAATTGAATAAGGGAGTTGAATAAGGGAATGTAATTCCCGAGAAACGTTAGTTCCAATGGCTAGCTAAAGGATACTTGCAATTAAAGTTCAAACGAAGCTAGCTAAAGCGCCACCTAAAGGTTAAAGTTGGGTCATTTGTAATTCATTTTGATAAAATCTGCCAGTGATTTCCTGATCATCTAAATCTCTAATTTCATAAGTAATCGGATAAGTTTGGCCTATTTTACAAACTTCAAATATCTCTTTAGTCCAATAGCCAACAAAACCTTTTTCAAATTTATTCTTATACTTAAATATCCTTACTCTATCTCCAATTTTAAATTTCGGCTTACGTTTCTGTAAATTCGGATTACTCTCATTCGAATAATTATTTTCGAATATTTTCTTTCGTATCAAATCAGGATCGTCAGAAGCATTCTTTGGAGTTTCTTCAATACCTGAATGAACTTTATTATTTATTGTACTGATCTACAATTCCTGGTGATATTTTTAACCATTTCTGATTTCCTTGTTCTGTAAATTTCTTGAATAATTTATTTTTTAACGTCCGATTTAATCTTTCTATTACTACAGCCTTTTCTGCATTTTCAGTTAAATAAACAGTTTCAAATAGTGGCTGAACATTTCTGTTATAAAACTCCGATCCTTTATCAACAAACAATTTCCTTGGCTTTCTATTACTTTCTTTAAAGATTTCTTCAAACGCATATTTAACTGACAGACCCATTTTGTTTTTTAAAGGCTCTACCCAAGCGTATCGTATATATAAATCTATAACGGTCAATGCGTATTTATAATCAGAATCATTCGGCATATGAATAAGATCAGCACTCCAAATATCATCTTTATTAAATACTTTTACTTTCAATAGATATTTTGGTTTTCTATATTCCTTGTGAATTTCAGACGCGTAGCGGCTTGGATCATTCGACATTTCGGAGGCGTAGGTTTCAGAGTTATGAGTTTTGTCTAGACCCTGTCCGAGTAATATTTTAGCTTGTAAAGCTTTCTTAACAAACATTCTTTCAATTTTTTCTCTAAATGCAGGATTTTGAATACTATCTAATTCTTGAATCATCTTCTTATCAGCTTCATGTCGAGACCTTAGGTCATGATTTTGATAAGCTAGATCGTGTCTATAAGCTACTGCATCTACTCTGTTTATTGGTTCTTCACCTGGTTTTGGATTATATTCTCATCTGGTCTTATATCTAATCGAGTTCCTGGACCGGTATATGAATGACCAGGAAGATGTTTTTCTTTTGAATATTTACTCCAAATAAATCCAGGAAAGTTTTCTAATGCTTTTTGTATATCACCTCCGGAATGCAACAAAGTTGAATCAACTCCGCTATGCTGACAATTTGGTGGTTTATGTACTTTTAAGAGATAATTCAATAAATCGCAATTAGAAATTTTTAATTTAATTAAATTTTCGGAATTTGTAGAATACATTTTTAAAGATAAAATGGAATAAATGTTTTACCGAATCATACTAGGACTTATATATATTTTAAAACCATCTTTAGTTTCTTTAATTTCAATTAAATCATCAACATTATGTAGAATGTTTTTAAGAACTCGTTTTCCTTCATCAACTAAATTTAATTTACTAATAAAATTATCTACTATTCCTTCACCCCTAGCAACTTTCTCTAACTCTCTATTATAACGTTTTTGTTCTTCTAATGCTGCCTTCTCTGATTTATTTTTATTTACTGCCTGGACAATACCAGCTGTCCCACCTGCAACACTTCCTGCTGCTGATGTTATGCCACCTATTATTAGTGGAATTAATGGGAGAATTCCACCATTCTTTTCTTCTTGTAATTTAATATTTTCTATCATTTGTTTGCTCATGTAATATTTCTTTTTGTTAATCGTAATAGTTTTAGGTGTATTTTTGTCAGCAATGTTACGTAATTTTAATTCAACAGTTTTATCATTACCATTATTACTTTTCGCTTGCGACATTTTTAATAAAAAAATTTAAGTTAAGAATTTTTAATCTATTATAGTTATAAAAAATTTTAAGTTATCAAAAATTTTAAGTTATCAAAAATTTTAATTAACCTATCCTAGCCATCTTTCCATTAAGAATTTCAATAGAATATTTTACATTTTCTAGCAATAAACCATAAGCCATCAATGAAGTTGTGGATATTTCTTTTCAATATTAATTGTTACATCACAACCAGCCTTGATAATATCATCAGATTGTGCACTTAAATCGAAACAGAAAACAGGATATAAATGACTCTAATCTCCAGGAGTTAATTTCTGGTTCAACTCCAAATTCTATACAAAGATTTCGATAAGAATCATATCCTTCCATAAATTGATTATTGTTATCATCGAATCTTAATGGATCAATTGGATATCGGGTTTGATTTAATGAAACTTGTAAACTTCGAATTGTATTAATATGGAAAAGACTGTTGTTCTTAGCAAAACTTGGAGAATTATTTCTTTGAAAAGTTAGTAATAAATATCTTTGAGTATTCGAAGTTCTAGTAAAATGCCAGTTAAATCTTTTCTCTGAAAAAGTTACTGAACTAGCAGTACGCTTTAGAAAATTTACTGGAATTGGTTTGTTAGTGTTTAATCTATTTGCAATATCTAATTCGACCTCTAAGCTAGGAGTAATATGCTTTATCCACCATTCAAGTCTATCAATTTTTAAATATGCTTTTTTTCCAGTCTTACCATAAAAGATTAATTCATTATTTGCTGTGTGATGAATTATTAATTTAAATTTTGATTGATATGATATTTTATCATAATCTAAATATCCGAATAATGGAGACAGTGACCAATTTACTGTCTGTTTACTTTTTTTGTTAAATTCACGTCTTTCTTTATATACAGTATTGTTTGTTTTATTTAAGTGATTTGCAATATTTTCTACATCTTTCGCAATTCCTGCTGCATCTGTTCCAGCGTGAGTTAAATCATCAACAATTATACCATCATTGGTATCAGGAAGCCAACCTTCGATTTCATACTTTTTATTATTTTCACCAATTGTTACAAATCTAAGCATTGTATCAATTACACCTGGAGAATCACTTATTGTTTCTATATTTTGAGTTGCAACATCTAAACGCATTTGTGTAAATAATCTTGTAAAGAAATTATTCTCTAGTGCAATATTATCGCTATCTGGTAATGGTGTTGTAAAATTGGCATCACTATATAAAGAATATTCACAGTGTAAAAATGAATTAGGTAGATATATATAACTTTGTTGATTATCAACTTCAAAGATTAAATCTCCTCCAGTATTCACTCTACTGGAAGATCCGGGATTCATAGCAATTCTTATATAGTCATTCTTTTTTTGATTGTAACTGACGAACGGAGGATCGTCTCATCTAAATCTATTTTCGATAAGCGAAGACATTTTTATAAAAAATAATTTGACTTCTTGTTTTTTCTCACACGCAAAAATTTCTCACACCCAAAAAAAATTTCTCACACCCAAAAAGATTTTTTACTAAAATATAATTTTAGAATTTTGCTGAACCAGCTCCGATGTTTTCACCATTACCTCTTATTTCTTCAATTGAACGAACCGTAGGTTCTATGGCTACGCCTGATTTCTTCTCATGTTTACTATCAGACCCTGCAGCTATGTTAGCAATTTTTTTTTGTTTCCTCTGAAAGTTTTTTTAATTTTTTTAGTTCTTCAGAATCCTTCTTAAGTTAACGAATAGTTTCTAGTTGTTTTAATTCGTTTTGAGACTTAACAGCATTTGATATTGCACTAGCTGTACTACCTATAGCAGCTGCTCCTTTTGCAGCAGATGTAATTAAATCTTTATTATTTTTAATAACACTAACGATACTTCCTATGCCAGAAAAGATGCCAGCTCCGCTGTTTGCACTATCTCCTTCTTTTTGAATAGTTTCCACATTGTTATAATGATAAACAGATTTCATAGATGGTTCATGTGCTATTTTTTTATTTGAAGCAAAATGTTTAAGATTGTGTTTATAAATTATAGGCATTTTATAGGAATAAATTCCTCTTTTGGAAAAAATATTAACGTTAAGAATCACGTGTCCGATCGGCTAAAGCCTCTGAACAATGTTCTATCAAGATTTGCGTGTGTGAATGGACAACAACCGTGTGGTAACTTTATTAATTTTCTGTTGCACTCTATCTATTGCGTCAAGCAGCGTGTGATGTATTTCAATTTCTTTTCTATTAACTTGCATTTTCTGCTGATTCATTTTCAACGCCGTTTTAAGAGCATTCAATTGAACTTTAAGAACATCTAACTGATTTTTAACAGCATCTAACTGTTCTCTATTTCCTTTATAATTTTTCTTTAATTCATTTTCTAAATTGATTTTAAGAGTTTTCATTTTATCAACTTTTTGATTAAGTGAGTTTGCTTCATTCATTATTCTATTCATCTTTTTCATTTGTTGAGTAATTTTAGAACTTAATTCATCAACACTTTTTTGGAATGTAGCCTGCAACTTTTTTGAATTTTTAAAAATTTTTTTAGGAAGTTTTCTAATTCATTTTCTAATTGTTCTTTCAGTAGTTGTATCTGATGTTTATTTTTAATGACTGCAAATTTCAACTCTATAGAAAGTAATATTAAAATTTCTGAATGTTCTGAAATTTTTTTTAAAAAGTTTTGCTATATTTACTTCTAGCTCTCTATCCTTTTTATCAAGTTTTAACAATTTTTCGTTTAATGATTTGTCATTAAGTTTAAGCAACTTTAATTCATTCATCAGTGGAACCAAAACATCGTTTATATCTTTTTCTTTTAAGTTATGGATTTGTGTATCAACATATTGTTTATTTGTTAACTCTGTGTTTTGTTGCGGAAGAAGAGAAAGATGCAATGGACCAGATAAAACGTCTCCAGTTTTCATGATATAATTTTCTATTTCTATTTCTGATTCACGATTATTCGTGATATATGCACCTCCACCAACATTTGGTAACATCATTTTTTAACAATAAAAAAATAATTTTTTCTCACATAAAAATAAAAAAAATGGAAAAAGCAAATTTAAAAAAATTATATTCGCCCGTATCATCCTGTTCTTCTTATTCGACGAGATCATCGGGATTTGAAAATAAATGTTTTGATAATAATAATAATAATCCATGTATAGATGTCAATCTTTTGTTTGAATTACAAGCTGAAATATTTAAAGAACAGACTAAAGGTCTACCTTCTATAGAAACAAATTATTGTATTTTTCCAGGGGATCCATTTATTAAATTTATGGATATTGTAAGTAAATATAATGATGTTGCATATGTTGAATTAAGTAAAGAAAATATGGTTATAATAGGTCATAATAATGTTTATGGATTCATTAAAGCAGTATTACCAATTAGTAATACTGATTGGATAGAAACTAAAATTATTAATTATATTAATGTTTCTGAATTAGTTGAAAAATTAAAATCTTTTTCGAAAGAAAAAATTAGATTATTTGTTGACGATCAAAATCAATACAATATACATATTGAAAGTAAAAAACATAATGAAGAATTATTATGCCAAGTTTATTATAGAGATACAATTTATAAAAAAGAAAGATTATGGTGGTGTTATTAAATTTTCCAATAGAGATCAAAGACCAATATTTTTCTCTATCATATTATTATCACCGTTTCCAGGACACCGAAACTCATAAACAAGTATGCGAGAATTTCAAATTCATGAATTTTTCTCCATCTTTCAGGTTATTAAAATAAAGATATACATGTGACTAATAAATATTTTTTAAAAATGGAAGAAAACAAAAATGGAAGAAAAACCGCATGAAATTATATCCTTCGTTATCATAAGAACGTCGAACTACTTTAATGGACATTGAAAAGATTAACATTGAAAAAATGAACATTGAAACACACAAAGATAGAGTTAGGTATATGAAAGATAAGGAATCTCAATTATTATTAAGATTAGAGCATTATAAAAAATTAAGAAAGAGATGGACTAAAGTTAAGAATGTAACACAAGGATGGCATATTCTTAACAATAGTTTAGGTAGCTTTAACAAATGATATATCTTCAGGTGTGTTAGTAAATCCAGACTGATGCTACAGCTTTAACAGGTACGGGTGTTTTTGAATTCACTTGTTACATGTTAGATAAATCTTTAATAACTAAGAAACGAAAATCATTAAAACTAGCATTTACATATAAAGAAGTTATGATAAAAATAAATTACTACTTTGAAGGAGTATGTGATGAATAATGTTATTACGTTAGATGAGATTGAATAATTTGATCAAATAGCTAATGAAGTAAATCTAATATC